>CAUJBZ010000091.1:0-227000 GCA_963082915.1 Dolichopus griseipennis
ACCCAAATAATTCATATTAGATCACCCCGAATTATTTAATTGCAACAATTAACTCCATTAAATCTAGTATTTAATACTTTTTAAAAATTTGTTTTTGTATTTAATTTGTCACACATTTCCGGTCATTTTAGTGTTTTTTTTTTTTGATATTTTTGTACTCAAATTTTTTTATTTATATTTTGAAATATGATTCATTTAAAAAAAGTGTAATAAACTGTAGTAACTGGTTTAGTTAAAATAAAAAAACTTGCTGACACTAAAAAAATTTAATTAATTTTTGTAATTTTAGTGTTTAAAAGCGTGTTCATTTAGACGTTTTTTTGAAAGCGTTTTTTTTTTTGGTTTTTAAAAATTGCATAAAAGCTGTTTTTTTTTGTGATCGTTGGCATTTGTTTTACGTTGCAAATTCTTTTTAAACAAAAATTACTTTTAAAGTAAACTTCAAATTAAAAAAAAAAAATTGCAATACTAGTTTTTTTTTTTTGTCATTTTTAAATGCTCATAGTTATATGATCTTAATTTGTAACAAAAGCGTTTATTGGTATTTTTATGTCGATATTAAATTGGATTTAAGCGCTACTGCAATAAGTTGTTTGTAAAATATAGTTTTTGTTTTTAATTTTGCGTTAAAAATGCAGTTTTTTTTTTTTGTTATTTATTGGTTACAACTTGCAACTAATGCATAATGTTCTAGATTTTTTTATTTAACTCTTATAATTGTTATATATAAATATATATATTTTTAATAGAATAAATATTGTTTAATTATATGTAGGTACCTTGATTTAATAATATTAACGATTACTATAAAATTTTTTTTATTATAAAAGGTCATAGATTAGTTATAGTAATTTAATAAGCTCCATTTAATTTTAATATACGCTCTATAAATTTTTAAAAATCGCGAAGAATCGAATAACGTAAAAATTGATGGTTAATATTTATAAATATTACAAAATATTATATAATAATAAGCATGCAAAATATATTATATATATAAAAAAGGTACTGGAATAAAAAATTGATTGAATACAGTATTTAAAATAAATTTTTTTAAATGTCAATAACATTAACTGGAATCCATTAACAACTGTCAATTGTCACTTGTCAAAAATAAAAAAAAGCCTTTGATGAAAAATATTACTTGTCAAATCATAATAATAGATTTTTTTATCAATTTTGTTTTATTTAAATAATAAAAATTTTTGAGTGAATCCTTTTATTTAAACATGTAATGAAAAAACGAAGGTTTTATAAAAATGGACATTTTTTAAATAATATTTTATAATGAATTTTGAGCATATTGGAAAAATAATGTTATAATAATATCTTAGAACTCTCACTTTATTGTATTAAGTAAAAATTTTAAAAAATGAAGAGAAACTTTCTTGAATTCAAAGGAATCCTTTCATAATAAAGAAAAACTGTTACAATTTAGAAATTCAAATTTCGGTATTTAAAAGTTGCAAAATTTTCAGTTTTATACCTTTTACAGCTACGACGGAGCTAACAGACGGCGACTCCAAAAATAAAACTTAAACGACTCAAACTTAATTCAAGGATCGAAATCCTTTCGATATTTCAAACTTGTACTTTTTATTTTGCTCTATGGCAATATTGTTTTTTCTTTAAAAAATTATGATTGGTTGATTTGAAAATTTAAAATGTAAAACAAATAAGAGTCATTATGCATTTGACTTTTGTGCTGAATACATCTTTAATAAAATTTGGAAAAAATATAAATGGTATTGTTTTTCATTTGTATAACAACCGGAAGTCATCTTAAATAAACAGCCTACTAAACTATATTTATTTTATAAAATATTTATAAAGCTTACAAAAGTAAGTATCGTTTGGCGTTTCTGGGCTGGAACTACATCTTAAATAACTTATGTTATACATAGTAGGCTTAATTTTGTTTTGCACTGTAATAACATGTTATGATTTGTTTACTTTTTAAACTTTATGGACCTCGTCCGTTACACCCGGACAATCAGACACAGTCAAACTATATAAACACATTTTTCAAAAATATTTCATAATATGCTAAAAAATTTTGAAATAAAATGCAAATTATAAAAAATTTTTTTTGCATCAGATATTTAAATTTTTAACAATGAATTTGTTTGATTGTATGTGTGATGACCGCATATCAAACATAGAAAATGAAAAAAAAAAAAAAAAGTTTTTTTTTAACAGTTATTTTGATTGTCATTTTGTATCCTTCGGTCAGATTAGAAACACTATAAAACAAAAAAAAAAAATTGTTTAAGATGTAAAGTACTTTTGTAAACTTTGTTCTAATGTAAATCTTTTTCAAACATTTTACAGCATGTTATGCTAAAGATTTAACTGTCAAGAAGGTAATAAATCTGTTTGTATAAAATATCAAAAAAAAAATATAGAACAAACTTTTTCTTCTTCTTTCAGAATTTCCCCCTCTTCAATTTAATTTTATTTGATTTTACTCCTTTTCTTCCTTTTTTTTTCAGGATAATAAAATTCAAATTTAAATAAATGGAAATGAAAAATTATCATTGATAAAACATCAAACGATATAAGAGATAGAAAAATTCCTAAAGAATTGAAAAGTTTTTTTGGAAGTTTATTTTTTTTTTTTTAAGAAAAACCCCTTTTCAAATAGCCGAAAACCAAATCGAAGTCCAATAGTTTTTTTTTTTTTTTGAGCTAATGTGAATAGATAGATTTATTATTAGGTATTGAACCATATGCACAAGTTTTTTACTTTACAATTTTGATTATTACATATACATATATATGTACTTATATATATCTTACCTTTTCTTTTTTCTGTAAAATACTTCAAAAGTCCAAATACTTAAAAGTTGTTTGTTATATTAACTGACGTGTGGGTAGTAAGTCCTTACCTTTATTATGCAACAATAACTTTTCAACTCTTTTGGTTAAAAAGCAAAAAGAAAAACCAAAAGAAAATCTAAAGATTTTTTTCAACAGGGATTTATTCCTTAAAAAAGTTTTTTTTGAAATATGGGTAGATATTTTTGGACTTTATATACAAATTAAACATTAATAATACCAATATTTTATTTTTTCTTAACTTTTTAATATTTATCTATATATATTTAGTTTTATATTGATTAGATTCCAAGTTCCCTGGACCTTTTCAGTTTTTTATGCAGTGTTATTTAGATTAAATTGATCTTTTTTCTAGTTATATATTATATAAATGAAATTACTTGAAAATTGACAGTTTATTTTATTGCCTAGAATCTTGTGAAAAGATTAAATGTTGTGTAAAAATTTTCTTTAAAAAAAAAAAAAAATGGAAAAAGGACGAAATTAAAAAGAAGAAAAGTAACTTTTGATTCAAAGAGTTTTGTTAATTCTTTTAACATTCTTTGGACATAATTTATAGGTTAAAATTCCCAAGTGTTTTGCATATATAAAATTAGGAATATGTTTTTTGTTTTTCAAATTATACATACATGAATGATGCAATTTTTTACACAGTTTATAACTAAGTAGTTTTGTAATATTTGCTAAGTAGTATAAGTTGAATAATAGTTTAGATATATTTATCTTAAGTAACAGACAATAGTAGTTAAATATGACGTGTTATTATAATAGTCCTTTGCATATTTGGCATTTGGGCTTCTTATTAAACTTTATGTTCAAACCATGGTCGGATCATATCTAATAAAAATTAGATATGATCCGACCATGGTTTGAACCCGATTCCCTTCTATTGAAAGGCCGACGTCCTTTCAATAGAATTATATAATAAATTATATTCTTATTATGATCTGATCAAATTAATTGCAATTTAAATATTAAACTATTCCTTATGACATGTAGAAACGTCTTAGTTATAACTCTATTTTGTTTATATTGCATAATAATTTTGTATTTGAGTTATATGGTATTCTATATGTGAGTTATATTATTCAATTAAATTATTTGTTTATATTATTGTTATATATTAATATATGTTTTTTTAAAGATATATAATTATTAATTATTGACTAAGCCATTAATTTGAAGCTAATAATGAAAGCTTTTCACTTTCACTGAGATTCAAACTCGGGCCTTTCGCTTGAATGGTCGGCACTCTAAGCGCAATGTTACCCAGCCGTTTTTAGTTTTGAGCTGTCCTAGTAAATTCTTAATATGCAAAAAAAAATTTTAACAATTTTAGCAAATTTGAATTCATAATACCTTAAACTCCTTGTATGAGTTTAAATACTGTTTTATAATATAAATTTAAAGATGTTTTTAATTACTATGTCTATAACTATTCATGCACGTCAATCTATTTTAAGCTTGTTTGTAATTTCTCTAACTTCAATTGTATCCATCAAGAACGGACTTAAAACTCATTCTTAAAGATTGAAAGACGTACTTAAGATTATATACATAGGAATCAACATATTGTTTCATACACATTCTTATAAAATTTTGAATTGTCTTAAAATATCTTAAAATCATTCAAGTTCGAAACTTAAGTTTAAATTTCCTTGTCATTATTATGAATGATAAATGAGCCTGAAGAATTTTAAGTTTTCCTGTATCCTTCATCCACTTTTAAATAAATCAAAGTTCAATATGACATTTTAAATGACATGTATAATATTACATATAGAATTACCAGGCATCCAAAAATAACCATCACATATACAAATTTTTCCTTTCAATACAGAATCGTAACAAATTAAAATGAATTAATTTTATAAATATAAATTACATAATAAATATTCTATCCAATAATTAAATTTCATAAACACATATATATGAATATAATAAAAAGGACTAAATAATTTTGAAGGAGTATATTAAATGCCAACTCCTTCAAAAATTGATTTTTATGAAATATATATATGAATATCCCTTTTCTATCCCATCATTCAAAAACAAATTTTCAAGTGTTTTTGTAATTTAATTTCTATATACAGTTCAAGATTCTTGATATGCCATTTATAAGTTAAAATTTTTTTTTTAATTTAAAATTCTTAAAAACTTGAATGACGGAAAAATATGAGTTATAGAAGAACCCTTTCAAAATTTTGACATCTGCATATAATATGCTTTCTCTGTCACAAGTAACTATATATTGTGTATATATGCTTTTTAATCCAAGAATAATAAAAAGGGGTATGAATTTGTTCTAGTTGGAATTTAAATACTATATAAAATAATATCAAACATAAAAAAAAAAAAATGACAGTTGTCATAACGTACGTCCATCAATTTTTAAAATTTATTTTAATTCTTTTTCTATTTTTCAAAATAGAAAATCACAAACAAATGCTTTTTTTTAAAATTGAAAAATTCAACAACAGAAAATTATAATAAAATAAAAATAAAAAAAAATTTTAATTTTAAACAAATATTAATTTTTAATAAAATAAAAAAAATTCAAACAAGTACTTATATATCACAAAATAGTAAATGGCCATTTTGTTTTCGGGTTTTTTTTTTTGTAGTTATTTTTATATTTCTGTCTCTTTCTAACTTTTTTTCTGGGTACATATTTAAAATATGATTATTATAATAATAATATGACAGTATGTCAGTCACATATATATATATATATATAAGTATATTGAAGTAATATTTAAATACAGTACAATAGCAAAAAAAAAAAAAAATAAGTAATCATGGCGTCACACAATATTATAATATTAAGTCCTTTAAAAGTCCTTTGTCCTTTTTTTGTTTTGTTTTTTTTGAATACGTTTTTTATAAAAAAAAATATGAATTCAACAAATACAAATTATAAATTATTATTATTTTTAAACAATATATATATACAATATAAATATATGTAAGTTATTAATGCACGTATTTAAATAAAAGTACTTTTTTTTGTGTAATCCTTTTCCACCTCTGTAAGCACCAGCTATTGTATGAAGACTTACATATATATATATATATATATATATATATATAAAAATAAAATCACAGTAGCTGACCCTTTATATTTTATCATGTAGAGATTTTTCGGTGTCCTTTTGTAATTTAAATATTTGTGTACTCATTTATATATACCATGTTACATATATACATATATTTATATATATATTTTATTTTGAAATTATTATAATTATTAATATTGCAATATGTGTAGGTCCTTTAATACATCCTTACAGAGTACTATTGACGTTTTTTTTTTTTTGTACTTTACAATTACAAATAATTTTTATATTAATGCCATTTTTTTTTTTGGAACGATGGGAATTAATATTAAATAATAATAATAAAAAGTATTTTCCGGTTGAATTAATTTCTTGTCAAAATTGAGAAATATATATATATTGATAAAAATGTCCTTTTTTTTATTTTTTTTAGGTTATATTTGTTTTTTTTGCAAATACATGTAAAAAAAAATCATATTCATTTTTTGAATTCAATATGAAGTCAAAAGATGATGTTTTTTGGATTTAATAAATTTCAAAATAAAAGAAAACGCCAGCTTAAAACAGGATGAACAATCCTTGAATATTTTTTGGAAGATAAAGAAGGATATAGAAATTTTTTAAGGATTTTAAAAAAAAAAGGAACTTAAGTTTAAAAATTAAGATTAATAAACTATTAATATTTTATTGTATTTTTCTTTTATTTATTTTAAAATTTAAACAAAACCGCTCAAAGAAAGGATCACATTGGAATGCCATAGGGATTAAAGAAATAAAGAATAAAAAGATTGCGTAGGAGCCAGGAGCCATATATTATTAATATTTATTAAATCCAGATCAATTTTTTGAAAAGAAAAGAATGAAAAGAATTTATAAGTATATTTGTTTTAATTTCTTTTGTACTGTATTGTATTGAAGTATTTAACAATAGTGTTATCTTTTCTTTTTGGTACGCTCTATTGGAGACATTCGCATTTCATAAGAATGAGATTAAAAATATTGATTTAATATTGATGAAAAGATTGATGTAAAGATAAATTTAATAATCTATAAAACAAGTACTTATAGATTAGAAATTAAGATAATAATAGAAATTGATTACCGTAAAAGTAATTTAAGAAGCGATTACACGAAAAAATTTTGAATGTAGTTAAGAATTCATTTAATTTAAAAGTACTTTATATATGTACTTTATATTCGTTACTTTTTTATACTTATGATATCTTAGTACTGAACCAATTTGTCCTTTCAACATTTATAAAATATAATTTTTGAACAGATGAATTACTTTCGGAATCGATTACTGTAAAAGTAGTTTTAGAATCGATTACTCGGAATTACTTCTCGAACACAGAAAATATATAACTGACCTCAAAACTAGTATAACTAACTACTTGAACAGTCATTTTTCAAAGTGCAGACGGTAATTGGTACATGTAAGTACATAGTTACAATTACTTCATATAAAGTAATGTAATCAATGACATGTACTTCCATGTCAATGACATGTTGAACAATATATACTTCAAGATATTTTGATATAATTTTATACAGTTAAAATTCAGCATTTATAATAATATAGAAAGAAGTTTTGACTTAAATTATAAAAATATATACGCAATAACCAAATTGTTGAATGGATTTTCTTTAAATAATTAATCCATTTTCATAATTTTCAGTTCACATAATTTGAATTTAAAATAATGTCATAATCTCACATTAATCTCATTTATAATATATTCTTTAAAAAAATTTTTTGTATTCTTTTAAATTTCCGGTCTTTTAATTAAATAATTCCGAAAAACCTCTTCAACCAGAACACAATGTATCATCAAATTTTTTTTTTAACAATTCGCTAAGATTCTTTAAAAGACACTTTAAAATAAAAAATTAAAAACCTAACCTAAAAATTTAAAACAAAAAAAATTATTAATTGTCACATCTAATTAACATATTATAATTTATTGTATTTGTATATATATAATTCTCACCACCATAATTATCATTCTTATATTACTGGACACAAGAATTTAGTTTCAATAAAGATGCTATAATGGATTTAAAATTTATTTTTAGAAATCCCCACCTATAATTCCCATCAAACATTTATAAGAATGAAAGATGTAATCGCGTCGCCTTAAAAATTTTTTTTAAATGTCATTTAATTTACGGTTAAAATATTATATTATTTATTTTTATTTTTAATACCGTTAATTTATATATGTATATATATATGTACAATTCTATATAAATGACAAAAATAAAGATTTTTTAATTTTTATATAATTTATTTAATTTATTCTTTTTTGCGGACATTAATTTCCAGAACAATCATAAAAAAAATAAAAGAAGGCATAAAGCGAATCACTATTATTATAAGAATACAAAATTGTGGGGAATAAATAAAATAAATTTTTTTTTTCCACAGTCTTTAAAGTGACTTTAAATCTTTTGTTGTTGTTGTTGTTTTTATATTTTCTTTCCTTATAATTATCATATCTACAGGTGTAATAAGATACCTTTTACGTATAGGTTATAGTTTACTTATAGCCTTAGTACACAGGTGAATTGGGGTACAAAAAAAATGAAACTTTAAGAATTAAATGGTGATCGCACATAATTTTCTGGTTATTTTCTGTTTTTTTTAGGTCTTTTAATCTTTGTAGCAAAATCTTTTCATTGAGTTATTTTAACTTAGGGAAACCTTTTAATTATTGGACTAAAATTATACAAATTATGAATGAATAAAATGAGACGGCAAGGTTCATCCTACTGTATATATGTATACTTTTCATAAATTATTAAGGTTTTTATGTAAATATATACATATAAATTTTATTTCGGAACTGTAATACTCGGTGAAGTGATAGATTTATGCGTTATAGAAGTTGTAATCTCCTGTAAATAAAAATGAAATAAAATGATTATACGTTTTAGTTGACATTAAATTTATATTTAAGGTGCTGCTATTAAGGAGCAGGAAAAAAAAATCGGAGGATTTGAATATAACCATATAATTAATTGAAATATTTTAAACTATATTTTGATTTCGGTTACGTTTTAATTACTCAGTGGAATTACTAGAAAAATTGTAATCAAAGTGATGTAAAATATTTGAATTTAAAGTATATGTTAGCTATGAAAAATTATTTTCCAGAATGCAATCAGAAAATACTTTGAATACCCAGAACTTGATTACTAACCAAAGTTACGAACATCATAGATATTCAACATAGCGCACAAAAACCATATAAGTACAACAGTTATTACTCTATCTATAACAGCATGTTTAAAGTCACTTTGTATATTACTCAACGCAAGATAACAAAGCTGATTATTTTTAAGTACCAGTACTAGTCAAGTACTTAGTAAAATTAATGGTATTACTATTAAAAATACTGGTTAATACTTGTGGTTACTTTGATACCGCAAAGTACTGATTGATATAGATAAGTACTGGTCAATTCTGGTAAGTACTGGTTGATAGTGGTAATTACTCGCTGGTACTTGTAAGTACTGGTTGACACTGATAAGTACTGATTGATACTGCTAAGTACTCATTGATACTGAAAATTACAGGTTGACACTGATAAGTACAGGTTGATACTAAGTACTACTGGGTATATTTTCCTAGTACCATAACAATAGTAATTATTTAAATTTTACTGAATACGGTACTCAGTAAATAGTTTGCTCATTTAAGTACTTGAAATACTTGAAAATCACCAGCTCTAATATTAGAAAATCTAAAGAAAGCTAAATTGGACTCCTTTAAAAGTTAGAAATATAAAAAAAAACTCCTTATATGCATAATAAATTAAATTAAAGTATATAATAGGACTACTTATTATATAATAACTAAAAATTTTCGAAAAATTAACATATGTTATTATCGAATGTATTCAAAAGATAATTACAAAATTTTCTTTGCTTTAATTAGAAAATAATCAATTTTGTTTTGGTAAATTTTACAATAAAGACTATTTATTGTTTTCTAAATATATATAAATGTATATATATATACATATATATACATTGATATTACACGCAATATTAAGAACTCATTAATATTATTTTGAAAGGACATTTATATACACATATTATATAAATCTTTTTCATACTTAATATTGAAAGTGTTTTCTTTATTTTGATACAAATACAAATATATATATATATATATATATATATATATACATATTCATCATGACTTTTATTATTGAAACAATTTCCAATTCAATTTCTATTCAATTCTTATAAAACGTTTATATTGAAATAAAACAGGAACTAAAAATAAAAATATTCTAAAAACATAATCAGCTATAGTCTACAATAAAAAAAAAAAGGAAATTTCATTCTTTTTATTAATTTTCTTTTTTTACTTTCTTTCTTTTTTATTTGTTGTTGTTGTTGCTTTTTGTTGTTGTTGTTATATATCTGGAATCAATTGATTTCAATTCTTTCTTTTACCACTTAAATAAAAACATTTTGAAAAACCAAAAATAAAAGAACAATGTTGTTGTTTTGCGTTTTTTGTTTTGTTTTTTTTTTTTTGCAACATTTTACATTGTTTTCATACAACAATAATACAACATCATTGTTGACAAGAGAAAACACCAAAACCCTAACAATAATAACAGCAACAATAACACCCAACAATATAATACAAAATTTCCTTCCATTACAAATCAGAAAATTTTTTTTATAATTATTTTTTTAATTTTTTTTTTTTTTGATATTAGTCTATGACAATTCATCATACATGTATATATTTAGATAATACTGTGTTGTACAACATAAAAAAATTATGCAACATAAACAATTTCTTTCCAGTTGAATTCATATAACTTTCATTTTCAACTCCCAACTCTCTTTCTAATTTTCTTGATCAATTTTATTCATTTCAGGATAATTTTCATATAAATGCGGTGCAATACAACAATAGATTTGATATTATAAAAGAATCCTTATTTTAATTTAAACATATATTCTAAAAAAAGAAAGAGAAGGAGAATAAAAACTGAAAGGATGATGTTTTTAAACAATTTTAAAATAGAAATAAAAATTTTTTTGAAAGTGGCCCCTAAAAGTATGCAAAATTTTGATATTCAATCAAAATTGATCGTAGAATAACGAATACAATAAATTTAATAATATAAAAAAATACTTCTTTTAATTTAGACATATATTTAAAAAAAAAAGAAAAAGAAGGAGAAAGAATACGGGAGGGATGATGTTTTTTGAAGAATTTTGATTCAAAATAAAACAGTTTTTAAAAGTGCCCCCTAAAAGTATGCAAAATTCAAATATCAAATTAAAGTTGATGGTAGATCAACGAATTTAGAAAAAATTACTTAATTTTTAAACACTAACATTTAAATTTATATGAAGATTAAAAAGTTTAAATTTAAGAATTTTATTAGGCCTTAAGAGTAATAAGAAGATTCGAAGGACTTAATTGGAGATACTTTAAAAGAATAAACAATCAAAGATGATTTTCACTGATCTTGTTGTTTTTCAATACCATCAAACAATGCCGTCATTTAATTGTTTTTGAACTTTGAAAGCTATTTTGTTAAAAAAAATGGAAAATAATCTGATTATAAATAATTAATTATAATATAATGTTGTTTTGAAGTTGAAAAGCTGATTTGAAAGAGAGTTAACATTTAATAATGTGAAAATAGCATTAACCTTTAATAGAAAATTTTTTAATATTTTCAATATGAAAAATTCTATCCCCTAAATATTTTCATCCTTTGTTAATCCCTTTATGAGTTGTGCATTGTTAATATATTCAATTATATTCTAGAAGTTTAAAAATTATAAAATTTATTTGTATGTTGATTGTCTTACAAAATTTTATTAATTTCATATCATTATAGATATATGCATGTATATATATACTTGTATTCAAAGATTTAAATTTTTGTGAAATGTTAAAATACCAAAATTTTTAACCATTTCAAAGTCGAAATTATATTGCATTATATAATTAAAATATTTGGAAATTTTTTTTTTAATTTAATCCGTTCTATACGTTTCCTTTGCTATCTGCATGTTGTTTATAATATTAATATCAAAATTTTTCAAGTTAAATTCAATGAAATCTGAAATTTCTGAGTTTTCAAAATAAATTTTTGTAATGGACATTTAGATATTGTTAAATGTAAAAATTTTTCGAAAATGTTAAGTAAATATACAGTAAAACTTATTTATATCGAACAGTATACTTAAATGTTTAAAAAATGTTTAGAATATTAAATTTTGAGAATTTAAGAACAGACATAAAGGCAAATTACCGTAGGCTGCAACGTCATATGATTTGTTTCACTAAGTCGTTGATTACTCGGAAACTATTGAATGTAAGTAATGTATGTTGGCTGTATACTATATTATTTTGAATATGATCTTGCTGGAATTATTATCTAAGTACTTTTCATTTAAAGATCGATATCTTAAATATTATTCCATTGATTAGTAGAAATGTACTTCTATATCATATGTTTTAATTTTTAAAATTTTCAATGAATTCACTAGAACTTAACAGCAAATGAATTACCATAAGATTAGGTGAGGACGTGTCATATGCTTGTATTTCTTGATTATTTTGACTTTATTTGATTTGCATTTAGTATCTCTTGTTCGTAGTATCATTGGCCTGCATTTCACTTGCATGTTAGGCAATTTAGGCAATGTTTATCAGATTTGGGGATAGTGCATTGAATTATCAATTAAATTATTTCGGCCTTAGCTTATAGAAATGAAAGTGAAAATAATTCGAAAAAATGCAGGCAAATCCTAATACAGGGTATTAAAATACAGTTAAGTTATACAAATGCGAATAGAGGCTTGTTATAATAAACCGGCATTGGTCAATGAATTTACTTTCTTAACTTAACCGGACCTTCACTGTGTTTACTATCTATTCATGTGTATGTAATTAAAGTGTACACATAAAAGCCAGAATAGAAGTAAAAGAGATTGTAATATACAATAGAAGTGCATGAACACAGGAATGAGTGACAGCCTAAAGTAAAACTTTTCTAATGTTTATTTTATTTATTTGTGATGCTAAGGATTCCTTTTTATGACAATTTACAAATTAAATTATAAAATTTACTCATTTTATACCCACACACATATATTTATATAAAATTAAATATACAAATATAATAATTTTAAAATCTTTAGATAAAACAAATCTCACACATTCATATACAAACATTAAATATATTTGTATTTTTAATTTAAAAGTTCTATGATAGGATTTAAAATTATTAGAGATAGAAGAGTTAGAAAAACAAATATAGTATATATATATAAATAAAATACCAATTATATATTTGAATTTATAAAATCAGTGGTATTTTAACTTATTTTATAAAATTTTATATATAAATATTTGTTAATCCCCATAAGTATTTTATTATACTTTAATTCAATAAATGCATTTTTCAAAACAAAATATATATACATGTATTTCAACCATGGAGATGCAATATTTCAAAATAAATAAATATATATATATATAATATATATATAAATCAAAATGGATAAATCTTCAAATTATTTTAAACAAAAATATTATTTTTTTTTTTGAATTTATTTTTGTAAACAAATTTTGAAAATTATATTGGAATTGATAGGTTTTTATGTGGTATTTTGAATAAATAAAAGAATTATAATATCCATACATGCATGCATGTGTGCATTTTATTTTTTTTATTTAGAAATTCAATTTTAATTTTTTTTTTCAATAAAATTTGGTTTTTCAATTTCTGGGTGTAAATTTGTTGCAAATTGTATTTGATTGTAAAACTGTAATTTGTTTATGTATTGAATTTTCGAATTAAATGCATCCATAGTTTAGATTTATATAATATGTATACACCTGAGCTGGATTTCATGATAGAGGATCTGGTGACCTACATTCTTCTTTCGAAAATCGAATTTTGTATTCGAATGATGTTGGTACAATTCGAAGTTTCCAAGTAGTAAATAATTAAAGTTTTTTTTATATTATGACAATTTAAAATTCGAATAATTACAATAGCAACTTAAATGGCATTTATTCGATTTGTATAAGCTGTTCCAAAGAATTTGACATTCGATAGAGGCGTGGTTATTTTTTAAGAATTTCTTTCAGTGTTATTGCAGTTTTTATTGAGAGTGGAAGTGCCTTTAAATTTTCACGAGTATGTTTGAATCTAAAAATCATACAATTGTTTACTAAACAACCTGGCATTTTTAGGATTTTGTAGGATGATATTTTCCTTCCTAAATGATATAACCAATCCAGCTTTAAGAATTACTTGTTTATGATAATTTTCGATTAATCCTTAATCTTTTTTAAGGAGGCTAAGGTTTGACAACGAACTGTAGCGCCATAGAAGAAGAATATTTCGAATCATATTTTCAAAATAGTTCGAAAATTCGAAAATATTCTATAAGCGCGATTTTTTAATAATTGGAAAAATCTGGTTATATTGTATTCGAAATAGTTTAAAATTACGATTTTGTTACAACAAAAGTAAAACTTATATAGAAAAGTTTTTCAGCCTAACAATTTTTGTATTGGATTCGCATTACAATTTTTATACTTCCATATAATTTCATAAGAATAATAACATTCGAAAGGAAGTTCGAAGTTCGTATAAATATATTCATTAACCATAATTTCGTTCCAAAATTTCACATTCGAATTCTATACACAAACAATCCATGTGAATTGAGAAATGAAGGGTAATTAAAAAGGTCATATAATTGTAAAAATTCTTGATGACATTTTTATCTCATTCCTTATTTATTATTATCTTACATATTCACATGTTTTTTAATTTCCTTTTGCCCCATCATAAATCTTTTATATGGATTGCAAATAATATATAGCTGTTGCAGGAACTTTTATTTTGAGGAGGAATACTTATTTTTTTTTCTTGAGTTTTTGCCATTAGTAAGTGCTTAATTTTTAATTGTATTTTGAATTGTCCCATACATTATACACACTATATATGCGTCTCACAATGTACATAATGTACTTTAAATAATCATTTCAAAGTTCTTCGTGAACTGTGAATACTCCAATTAATTGGAAAGAATTTAATTTTATGTAATTTTATTCTTTTGTAACAAAATCTTTTTATAATTTGGCAATAAACAGTATACAATCTAACAAAAGTACTAAATAACCATATAATATAGAGCACAAACACAATATATAAAAGTGATTGAATTCGTTCCAGAATCTTAAAATAAAAATTACATCTATTGATAATGTCATTTTCATTATTTCTACTTCGGTATTGTGTTTGTCTTTGTTTTGTTGAAACTTTTACTGAATTACAATTAAATAGTAAAGGTCATTAATATTTTTTGTTTAAAGGTCCCAAACCTGTGATTATATAATTATTTTACTTTTCCTTTATTTACTACTTCGTATAATATATGGGAACACTTTTTATTTATGTACACTCCTCTGCACTTAAATAAAAACACATTAATTTACATTGATTTATGGCACAGCATTAATTCCATACTTAATGTGTAAATTTTCCAAAGAAAAATGGAAAAGAAAAATTAAATGGAAAATAACTATGAAAAACTTTTTTTTTCTTTCCGTAATTAGTTTGACAAAGTGAGAAGGAAAATTTGGCGTTTATAAATGTGAGGTTAAATATAAATCCATATAAATTCGAACATTCAAAAACAACTACAAAAACAACAACAACAAAAATGTAATGGAAAGGTTTTAGTTTACAAATTTTGTTCTTATTTTGTTGTTGTTGTTGTTATTTCATTTTAACTATTAAAAAGCACGCAACAGTGTTACCGCTTCCCATATTAAAATTTAGCATCTTTGTTTTTTTTTTTTTAAATTCAAACCCCTGGCATTTGTTTTCTTATCAAAACAGGGGTAGAATGATATAGATTAATAAAATATTGGTATGGGTTTTATTTAACAGTAAAATTAGTAAAAAAAAAAAAAAAAAAAATTAGAAAAGAAAAAAAAACTTTATGATGAGACATTATTATCCTGTTATTCTTCCTATATTCTTGTCCTTGTTTAATTTTTTTTTTATAGGTTATAAAAGTTTTTTAAGAAATCTTTTTTGAAATGAATTTACAGAGATATCATCATTTACTTCAATTTTTTTTTGTTTTTACTTTCAAAATTGATATCGTCCTTTAGTTTTTTTTACCGTTGTTCGTGTGGTTTTTTTTTATTTTAAAGAAGCGAAAAAAAATTATGAAGAAAATTGAAAAGTGCTATTTCCCTTCAGTTATTTTTTTTTTTATTAATAATTTAATTTATGATATTTTTAAGGTTTTTTCATTTTAAGATAATAAAAAAATAAAAAGACAAAAAAAACTTATTAACGCGTTAATAAAGACACAAATTAAATTTTATATGTAAGGGCTTGTTTAAGAGTACAGGAAATTGGGAATAAACAAATATGTATTAAGATTTCTATTCCATTTTTTTTTTATTGAATATGAAATTTTTAAATTCAATTAATGAAATTAATTATGCGATGTAAAACTATTTAATCAAAATTTAGAAATTGCTAAATTATAATACATTATTAATTTTAATATTCAATATTGATCGAAATTTAATTGTCAATTATTTACCTCAAATATCGAAGTCAGATTTAATCTCATCTTTCATTTGAATTAATATGTAAATCAAAAGTTAAATTAATAATTTTTAAATAAAAGTACTTTTAAATTCAAATATAAAACAATTTAATTTCAAAAAAATAATTTTAAAGAACTTAAAACATTTAAATAACATAATTAAATTTATTGTAGGCATTTCATGATTGTCAAGTTAATAAAATTATAATGTCATATGGTGGTATATCACAAATTTCAAAATAGTTGCTAACTTTACTTCAAAATTTATTTACAAAAACATTTTAATTTCAAAAAATCATTCAATTAATTTACTTAAAAATATTGTCTCATGAGTGTCAAATTAATCAATAAAATTCTAACGTCAACTGTTTTTTATCGAGAAATGTCAAAATAGTTGCTAACTTAAGTTTAATATTTATTTTTAATTAAAGTTTTCAGAGAATGAGAACAAATAAGAATTTCGATACAAAATCAAATAATAAGTCCAATTTTCTTTCGAATTCTTCTAACTTTTACTTTTCTGAGTTTCTGCGTTAGCGTTTCAGTTCCAAAACTTGTTTCCTATATAGGATTTTAGATAAACTGCCGAAAATCAAATTTATATTCGAAATTTCGATTTTCGAATTATTGTATATTTGACATTATATTTTCCTATATAACTAATATCTTTTCATTAAAAATTATGAGAAATAGAAAATTTCCATATACATATAATGAAAAAAACTAAAGTGGTACAGCAAAATGTTCTTTTGTTCATTATTATGAGCAACCATAGCAGCAATACTCTGAATCAATATGGTAGCAACGGTGGTGGTAATAAGTATAAAATACAAGTAAAAATCAAAATAAAAAAAAAAATTGTAAAAAAAAAAACTTGATAATGACTTTATTAATATAAAAGGGAGAAAAAAAAAATTTATTAGAAATTATGAATTTTAATAAAATGTACATTCGTCTATATTTACATATGTACGTGCTTATACAAATAAACAATAAGTATAGGTATATATATATATGTGTTCATTAAAAAAAGTAAAGTGTATATTATGTAATGAATACTTTGACCATTTTATTAATTTTATAAGTTTTCTCATTTCTGGTTTCTTTTGTTTCTCTTGTTTTTTTTATTTTTATTTTTAATTTGAATTCTTTCAATCATCTAAAGTTAAATGAAAATTTTAAACTTACAGAAAGAGAAAGAAAGTTTAAAAAAGAGAAAGAAAATCACTAATGAGTTTTTTTTTTTTTTTTTTTGTACTTTTGATCAACTTTTATCCTCTGATGTACAAATCTAATCCATATACCTATGAATAATACTTAAATATACATATATAAGATGAAATTTAATAATAATCATTTGTTCCTGTATCTACTAGAGCGCATAAGGTTGGCTCTATACATAATACAGTCAGTACTCCAATACTCAGTAGTAGTTTTAATATTACGTATATAATGAATGCTTAATTGTTTCTATATTAGAAAGGATTCGTCCTATATTATAATATCAAATATTATATACGCTTTATATATATATATATGTGTACACTCTACTAAAGAAAATTCATTAAAAAAAAAACCCTTAAAGCATATTATTTGTTCAGGGTTAGAATATCCGACATGCCCTCCTCAACCCTAATATCATAAAAGTGTATGTATAATATAAATGTGTGTTATATCAGAATTTTTTTTTTAATATGAACAATAGTTGTAAAGTTACTTAATGAGTTGTTTTGTTGTTGTTTTTTAGCATAAAAGGGCCATATATATATATTTATATATATATATATAATTTTGCCTTTTTCATTATCCTGATTCTAATAACTGTAAATATGTATATATATGTGTATACAAATATATGTAATATTTGGTGTGTTGAGCAAAATTAAAAGAAAAATCATTATGAAAATTTTTGTGATGTTTTTTTTTTGCAATGAATGACTGATAGAATGAGATAGAATAATAAAAGAAAAAGAAGAAGAACAAAAAAAAATTGAAAGAAGAGTATAATAGAATTCTTTTGAAAAGGAGAAAAAAAAAGGATATTTATTTCTTTGTTTGACAATTGACCTATCATTTATATTTTATAACAATTGTTATAATATTTACATATATATATATATATATATATATATATAATATATATAAAGACTTTTTTTTAGAGTAAATGAAGTTTGTTACATTAAAATGATGAATATATATAAAGGGTTATATTTCATGTGGTTTTTATTAGATCAATTTTTTAAATGTGTATTATAATATAATGAATATATAAATATGAAGTAATTTTAATAAAATGTATATAAACTTTTGAACTGTTATTTTTAATATTTTTAAATATTTATTTTTAGGATAAAAAACTAAAAAACTTTTTATTTTTGTTTTAGTATAGTAAAACTTTATTATAAAATATTATCATATTTTCTTATGCTTTAATACCAATTTGATTATAATACTGTATACCAAGTATAATTAGAATTTTCAATTAATTTTAAAATCTTTAATTATTTTAAATTATAATTTTATACTTTTCAAATTTGAACTATATCTTGATTACTAAAAAATTTTAGTCCTCCTGGGTACTTTGTGTTACCAGTTGTCTGTTTTTTTTTTAAGAATTAGGAACGTTAGTGATTCAATACTTTTTCTGAAGTGGTAATGGTTTTTTCGGAGCGATTAGATTTAATTTGTCAAAAAAGGCTAAAAGTAGTTCAGTCTGCAACGCGTATTCAGATTTCTTTAATTTTTTGACATTTCCTTATTACCTATGAAAGACTTTGTATTTCTTCCATGTTCGTCACTTTCAGTTACCTCACGTCAATTTTCGATGTTAACTTGATTTATTTAATTTCATGGCAAAACATGTAGGGCACAATTAGCGTTAGCCATGACGCAGTCATCGAAATTGCAAACTGTCATAAAAACGTCGCTATCAATGTTGAACTTAAAACTAGTTGGTTACTTTTTTGTGTGCATTTGTATATTGTTTTCCAGGTATTTAACTTTTTAAGTAATATTTCTACTTTGTTGGCTACGCTCATTGTACTTAAAATTTGAATCTTTAAACTCCATTATATTGTGAATTTCCAATATAACTCCATTATTTTATTCACAATTGAGTACACTTAGTACACATAAATGTGGTATACCTAATTAACTTAGACGCAACAGTATTCAAACCGCTGGACTGGACTAAACTTAGCTTTAAGGTATAAATTCATTATTTTACAATTTGTAAGTGTACCCCTTTCCTATTTTACACTAAAACAAATTGTTTACATTAAACATTTTTAAAAATTAATATAAAATATGAAAACATAAACAAAATGTCTTCTTTCTAAAAAAATTTGTATTAGATTGAACTCACGTAGAAATAGTTATTACAAAAAAAAAACATTATTTACAATATTTAAAATCAAAATATATATGTAAATAGATTAATGAATAATGTTGTTATTGTACCGCCGCGTTTCTTCTGGGAGTAAAAAAATTAAATTATTTTAAAAGGGTTAAAAGTATTTTGATTACAATATACAGTCATCTCATATAGAAAACCTAGCTATACCCACCTCACCACCATATTCATTATTTCCATATGAATGATTTTTGAAAATTTGGCAAAATCCAGAAGATAACAAAATTTTTTACAGATAAAATATAAGGTTTCAAAATGTCTTGTGTATATGTCGTTACCATATAAACAATATCCACTCATCATTATGTTAATATATTTGGATTTAAATTTTTTGGCAACCATTTTATTATAAGTTTCTGGTACAGTTTTAATATTATTTTGTTGAGTTTTAATTGATTTTGAATAATTTTAATGTAAATTATTAATTTTAACCCTTGATTTGATTTTAATTGAATAAAAATATATTTATTTAAATCAAATCTTAAATTACCGCACTAAAGCTTAGTTTTCGAACAGGCCTCTACTTGATAATAAGGAGTTAGAAGATGTTATATAACTTCTAGTTAAATATTTATAAATTTAACTAGATCCAGTTATGTAAATCGAAAAAATGTATTCAAAATTTAAGTATATACTAAGTTTTAAAATATAATATATTTAAAAAAAATAATGTCAAATTATTAATTAAATATTTTTATCATGATGTAAAATTGTCACAGATTTACAAAACCTTGCCTTGAATGAATACTTAAATGTATATATTAATTTTTAGTTATTTTTGTATTTTTTTAATAAAATATTAAAATCACATACGCTAAATACTTTTTTTTTACATTCAATTTCAATAAAATTTATTTTTTTAATTATAGTTTTAGTTATAATATTTTATCAAATGCATCTTCGTTTTTTGTTTTGATGTCTACTATCTACTTTTGTTAATCAGATTTGCTAGTCACTTGTTGTTAGTCACATGTATTAATCTAAACATATAACTTAACATTTAACACACATTACACATAAATTAGTTAATAGTTTTTTTTTTTTTATACAATATTACTTGCAAATTTGTAATTTATAAATTTAAATGACAATTCTATAATGATATTTTTATTTTATCTTTTTAAGCATTTTAATAAAATTTTTATGTTATAGAGATATTATTCATACATTGATTATTTTAAATTGTTTTAATATTTTGTAATTAAAAAAAAGTATTTTTTTTTTTGAAACCTTGAAGGAATTAAAATAAAATATTAAATGTGACTACCGAATACTTTAGAAAAATGGTATTTGTCACCTTGATTTCATAAAGCAGTTTTCGCATCTTGGTTTCTTCTACTGAAGCTCTTTTGGAAAATTTAGAGACTAATATTTGTTGATGTTTTGATATTGGGGACAGCATATGCCATTCTAACAATTAGGCCTTGCGGCCCGTTATTAATTTTAATTGACTAATAATACACCATTGTAGCATATGCCATCAGTAACAAGCAGGTCTTGCGGCCCGTTGTGCACCCTCATTCTATCAATTTATAAGGAATATTATTTATTTTGTTTATATTATATATTTGTATATTTTAAATTATATTTGGTCACCTTGGAGATTTATAATGAAAAATTATACATTTTTTAATAGAAAAGCTTTTTCAATCACAAAATGCATAACCCGTACGGGAATCGAAAGCGCATCCCCTCTGTTAATAAGCCAAATGCTTACCCACTAACTCACCGAGGCCTTAGAAACTGACATTACCTGATAAATAACTGCTGAATAATTAAATAATCACAAACATTCCAGGCCAGTTGTCTCTCAACACTTTTGTCATAAGGCGTCGAAATATTATTAAATTTGTTTTTTAATAATTATTTAATCGTCATTGCTATATACATATATATATATATAAAAATACGTATGTGATAGATTACAAAAATTGTTAAAACTATAAAGATAAAATGAAAAAAATGTTGTACCTATTTTATAATTGAATATTTTCGTAAAATTCACAAAAACCCAAACTAGTAAAAAAAATTAATTAAATTTTTCCATCATATTTTATAATTAATCAAATTAAACAAAAAAAATTAATACTATATTTTTTTTTATTAATGTTAATATAAAAATTAGATAAAAATTAATTACTTAATTTATTTATAAATTTTTGTAAGTATGTATACAATAAAAAAAAAAAAGTTTTCAAACAACATCTGACATATATGTATGTAGGTACTTAAAAAAATTTAATTCATGGAAATAATCATATAGTGTTTATAGTAATTTTCTCAATTTAATGAGTATCTACATAAATTTTGATAGATCCACTAAATCCTAGTTGACATTATGCTTTTTCACTAGTTCAATTAGCTTGTAGCAGAATATTATTCCATTGTGCTCACATGTTACTAATTAACTTACATTATTTCAGTACTGATTAAAATGACGGAAAATGACATATCGTTGTATCAAACTTCGATACTTTTATTAAATTTAATTAAACGAAATCAAAAGTATATTCAAATAATTTTTATTTAAATTTTTGTAAACTTTTAAAACTCTTGTCCGTTTAAAAAAAAAAAAAAAACTGTCAAATTAATTAATTACCTAATCACATTACAAAAAAAAAAATAATAGCAAAATTTAAAATAAAATAAATTTAGATTTTAATCTCGTTTATGTTAAAATTATTAATTTTCAATTTATTATGGAAGACGTGTAATAATTTTTAATATAAAACTTGTAATTTTATTGTAAAATTAAAATACATTCCTAATTTTTTTTTTTTTTATTATTTAAAATTAGTTTTTTTTTGTTTGTTTTTTGACAGTTGTTGTCCTTCTAAAATGTCATGTCATTAGATTTTTGACTTCTTCCGTTTACTACTACAAAGTTAATATTGAATAAAATTTGAAGGCTATTTTAATTTATATAACTAACAGAAATACAAACATACGAAAATATAATTTATAAATTTTGTGAACTTGTAAAATAAATTTGTAAAACTTGTAAAATGTGTTTAAAAGTTCTAGAAATTTTAAAACACATTTAAAATTGTTTAGTTTAATTTTGACTTTTATTTTACAAGTAAAATCTTAAACAAACGTCAGGATGTCTCAGTATTTTATTTTGCTCAGTCGTGCTCGATATGTTTCCACTTAGCATGTAGAGGACGCTCTGAGCGCGTTCTGATTTAAAAAAAAAAACACGAATCACAAGCTCTGAGCTAAAAAAGTTTTAAAGCGATTTTTTTGACAGTTATAGCTCTTATTCTGAGCTAAAAAAAAATTAAAACAATTTTTTTTGACAATTAATAGCTAATAATAAAAGAATTGAAATTCCAAATTGGAACATAATACATAATATAGAAAGTGTTCAAATTATTTTCAAACATCTATAAACAAGTTTTGTTAAATTGGTACTTATAATAAAAATATTATTTCAAATTGTTATTTACTTGTTTGTAAAATTCAAGAATCGAAATTAATCATTTTCAAAATCACTGTTAAATATGTGTATGTACGCTTTTTAGGCACCTATATAAAGAATATGTTTAAGAATTTTTATTTTTTCAATTAAATTTGTATATAAGTAACTAATTACATATTCAAATCATGTTAAGATTAAACAATTTATTGGAAATAAAATATTTAATACAAAAAAAAATTAATAAAAATAAAAAAATTAACTAGAAAACCATGACATTCGTTTAGTATTTCATAATATCGATTAAATGTCAGTATCATGATTACAGAAAATCTAAAGCTTTACATATATATATATACATTTGGAATATATCCAAAGACAAATTAACAATAGTTATAAAAAGTTTAACCTCCTATTATTGTTGCGAATATTAATTGGAAAAGTTTGACGCAATTGAAATGTCATTTTCATTTTATTCCACTTAACGCATTACTTGAAAAATCTCCAGCCGGGGCAAATTCTCATAATAATTTTAAACAAATATTTCTTAAAAAATATGTCGCTTAACGCATAACTGGATATTTCTTACTTATTTAAAGCCTATTTGTTCGTGATATGAATTTTAAATTTTGAGAGAAATCATCATTTGTACAAACATAAATATAATAAAACTTATCAAAATTTTCCACATATGCTTAAAAATTTAATATTTAAAAAATATTTTATATTTTCACGTTTCATTCATGAAAAAAAAAAAGAAAAATAAAAAAGAATTAAAAGATATAATGATAAATGCTTTATTTAATCAACTTTATTTCTGTTTTTTTTCTTTATTTCTGTAGCGAGCGAACGTTTACCTTGACCCAATGTGTTACGAGTAACTACAATGAAAAAAAAGATAGTAAAATAAAGTTAAATAGAGAGATAGAGACAAAATAAAAAAAGAGATAAAATAATAAAGAGTGAAAAAGAGAAAAAAAAAATATTGTGTATGTCGCGCATCGCTTATAAAGTTATAATAACGCGTTTATTTAATATTAAAAATGCTAAACACGAGAATTAGTTTTATTTCAATTCAAGATTTAATAAAAAAATAAAAAAGAATAAATTTTTGATGACAAAAAAATTGGAATTTTTGTTTTTTTTTTTTATTATTTATTACGCGCTTATTGCCCGCTTTTTTAGGTGCTTTTTAATTTATTTTTTTTTTTAAATTGTTAAACAAAAATTAAATTGAATGTTCTAATACAAGTTAAACCAATTTTTGATAATCGTTTAATATGAACACATATAAATTATGTTGCTTTTTTTCTACATATGATAAGTACGTGTTAAGTTTTTTTAAATTTTTCCGTTGGTGGCGGAAAGTTCAGTATCCGAAAATATAGGGTTATTAATTAAGTAATTCTAAGTTCCTAAATTTGTTATAACGATTTTCTTAAATTTTATGTAAAATTCGGCACAATCATATTACATTTGTTAATTTATGATTGTCGACTTACTACAATAGAATGTCAACTTATGAACTTTAGTGGGCGATTTTATATGTAACATAATGTGTAATTTATCTATAATCCTATCTTAAAAGTGTGTATTTCGATTATATAAGCTTAAGATTTAATAATGATCCTAAAAATTTTCTGATTCTAATTATATAATCTATATCATTTAATTTTAATCTTTTAATAAACTTGTATAAATTTGTTACACTATGTTTATATTTCTGGATGTCAAAAAGTCAAATATTTTTAAAAACTGTTTTGAAAACTTTATCAAGGTTATAAATTAAAACTTTCAATAAAATTTAATGACCTCTATAGGTATAAGATCAATCTGGCAACGTCTAACTAGCTTATGTTCTGTCATAATAATTACATACATACAATAATAATTATTTGTCAATAAATATTTCAAATACAAAGTTGTTGAAAATTTAAATAATTTTACACGTTTATTAAACAGGGAGATAAATCAGATTGTAATATAATTTTAGCTAATTAATAACAGTTAGGTATATAACGGTTATGTAAAAAATATTAAAAAAGAAAATTAACACGTTCATATGAAAGATTGTAAAAAATGAAGAAAATTGTTAATCATTCGTTTTAAATCTATACAAGTATCTAGTTAAAATGTTGATATTTCCTTTTTATACCCGTATGACTATATAGTCCAAGGGTATAATATATTTGCCTTTACATTTGTAACGCAGAGAAGGAGGGGGGGGTAGATATAGACTCAAGTGTATGGATCGGATCAGAATCGAAAAATAAATCGATTTAGCTATGTATGTCCGTCCGTCCGTCCGTCCGTCCATCTGTCCGTCATCACGATAACTCAAAAAGTAAAGGAGCTAGGATTATGAAATTTTCACAAATTCGTTTTTATGCAAAAAACGGAATCGAGTTTTAAATTCAGCCATTTTGGTCCACGGGTTCGAGTACCTGCCATACAACTTCTAATTTTATATGAGCATTACTCTATACCTATGGAAGCTGCGTATCTCAAATTTTGCCAAAAGTAGTTTAGTATAATGGTTAAAGTTACTGCAAAATTTGGTTGGTCTACTGCAGAGGGTTCGAGTAGCTGCCATACAATCCTTCTTTTATATGAGCATTACTCTACACCTAATAAAGCTGAATGTTTGAAATTTTGCCAAAAGTAATTAACCGGATGATATAATGTATATGTTACGGTCATACGGGTATCCCAGAGTTGACACAGTCTACTCTACTGCACTCTTCCTCGTTTAATATTAAAACCTAACCTTAAAACAATTATAAATAAAATATCTTTGATGCTAATTGAAATAGTTATATGTGTATTTAATTAGAAAGAGATATATAATATGACCATTTTATGTTATTACAATTTACAAGTTTATCATGTATTAATTGTTATATTCCCAATTTAATTGTACTAAGTAATATCTTCAGATTGTATAACAGAATCTTGAAAATTGTTAACGGTAAAATATGTATAAGAAAAAGATGTATTGAATGATTGTTAAGTTAATTGAAATTATTGGAATTTGAAGAAATTTAATTAACAAAACCACCATAATTAAATACTGAATGTGGGTATTTCTTTCTCTTACTAATTTTTTTCATTAACATTTAATGTCAAACACATGTGTGAATCTTGTTAAATATAATATTATTTAACCATACAGGTTCAAATATATATATATATATATATATAATATATATTTTTTTTTATATCAATTAATTAAATATTCATAATTCTTTTGAATTATGTAGCGCAATGATTCAAAAAAAAATTTACAAAAAAAATTAAAAATAAATAAAATTAACAAAAAAAAAAAAACACACTCGTCTAGACAAGTAATTTCTATAGACTTGATATTCAAGTTCGAATAATTTTATATATTATACATTTATTTAAACAATTTTAAAATAAAAAATTAAATTTTTTTATATTATTTTTTATTTTGGGGTTTTGTTTTTATAAAATTTTAATTGCTCTTATGAATTTTTGAAAGTGAAAAGTGCAACAACACCATCTGTAATTGACCTAATAAAAAGTTTCAGAATTTGTTAAATAAAAGTTTATGGTTACAATAAACTTTAAAAAATTTTAAAGAGTTCTTGAACCATCATAATCTCTATAAAAGGTTATTTTTTATTTTGATGTTTGAATTTGCGATCAATGACTGCGCATATCATGACTAATATTTAAGTAGATATGGTAAATTTTATCGTACGGCGATGCAACAGTTTTAATGACATTTTAATAGTTTATGTCAACTCGTTGTCAAAGTAATAAAAGTATCTTTACAGAATTGAATATTAAGTTTAATATTTTAATATTTTAGTAATAACTTATAATATAAGTTATAGTTCACCTAATTTTATAATTTCTTTCAACTTCTATTTATTTTTGAGATATGAATGCTAGAACGTTTTCAGAATTTTAATGTTGTGTGGCAGTGACATTAATGATGCACTGCAATGCATGTGTCTACGCATTTTTGTTTTTTAATTTGATCGTGCGACAAATTGTTTATGTTTTGTCATCCATTTATATTTATTATTACTTATTAATTTGAATTTGGAGAATATAGAATTATTACATTAAAATAATAATATAATTAAATTGTTACATTTTCACCAAGGCCATTTTACAATAAATAAAGTTTTTAATGCGCAGTAAACCCTATATCAAGATGACCCATTTAACATAGGGTTTTTGATTAGTTCTTATACATAACAGTTTTGTTTTTTTTTTTTTAAATCAATTTTCCATAATCTAACTTGTATTAAATTTAATTTTAATTATTTTTTTTTTTAAAATTAATTTTTTAGATACATTTTTAACTCATTTATAGATACTTAAAAAGACCGAAATACTTCGATTCAAAAATTTATCTAAAACAACAGGTATTTAAAAAAAACAAAACAAAAACATTACGTTTTCAATAAATTATTAAATTAAAAACAAACATCAAAATTCTGATATGGTTTTAACAAGGTTACAAATAATTTATCTATATATATATATACAAAAAAAATTAAAACAACAAATTTTTATTCTCTTAAATAAGATATAAAATCTATACAAATAAAATTTAAACATTTTTAATTCAATTTATTTACGATTTAAAAGTGGTTTTGTTTATTTTTCTGATTTTTTATGTTTGTAATACATATCTACTATATTTGTATTTAATCCATTTGTATTTATGGAAAATTTTTGAACAATATCAATTCTATAATTAACACAAATTTTTTTATATATGTATAGTCAGTTAGTTAACATTTTAAAATAATTACTGTGTTGAATAAATTTTATTCTAATCTTTGATTGTTTTACAAAAACCTCTTAATCTGAATTTTGTCTTTAATTCTATGATTTAATTATATTCTGAATTTAATTGTATAAATTTTTGTATTTATTTGTAAATCATGGCAAGGTTATCTTGTAAGAAGCATTAAAATTTAATTCGATATTGCAGCTGCAATTCAAGATTTATATTCAAAATTTATAATTCGAGGTTAAAATCTTAAAAACCAATTTTTATTCTAAAAGTTCAAAAGACCAACTATTTTTTTTGATAATCAAAATTTGTACGAGAATTTATTAGAAAATTTTTATATTATCAAACTCAAAAATTTACATAAGTCATAAGTTTTCAGAAATTCTAGATCTCTTTTGAAGATTAAAAATATAGTTAGTTTATTTAAAAAAAAAATTATATATAATCTAAAATGTATAGTCAATTCTCGTAAATTATATTCTAATACCACTAACACCGCAATTTAATAATATTTATGTACATATTATTACATTAATACTGGTAGTCAATCAAGCGGTAATTAATACTTTGCTATTAACCCATAAAAGTGTTAAAAAAAAAAATTGTTATTTACTCTCAAAATAAATTACAATTTATACATACATATATATATATGTATATATATATACACATATTTAAACGTATGTACTTGAATTTTTTAATTGGTTTTACTACTAAAAACTTTAGTTTGTTTAAATATACTTAAATACTAAAATTAAAAATGATTAAATGCTTAACTGAATATAGTTAATACAGACTTACTTACTGTATTTTTTTTTTAACACTTTGTGTTAATTATTTTTAATTTTCTTAACCATTTAAGTTTTAAATTGTATTACAAAATAATAAACGTGTTTAAGTTGGAGTTTATTTTTTTTTTTTATAAATTATTGAATAGAATAGCGAAACTTTTTTTTTTTAAATAAATAAATTAAATATAAAAAAATAAATATAAAATATATTAATATATTCTATTATAGTGAGAGACTTTTATTTATTTTATTAATATTAAAAAAAAAAAAAAAGCATAAAATAAAAGCAGATCCAATTAACTAAAATGAAAGGTGATCGGTCAGACGGTCATAGAAAGGTGACCGATCTTTTTTAATTATATAAAATAAAAAAAATAAAAAACAATAAATACAAGATAATTAAACTATTCTGAAAGATTTTTTAATAATACAAATAAAACATTTTAAGAATTAATATATTTTAATTTGTATTAATTAAAAAAAAAACTATACTATTTTTTTTTTTATGTGAAAATTTATGAGTTTATTAATCCATTTTTTTGAAAATTTTTTTTTAAACATTTAATTAATTTATTTATTACGAAAAATCCAAATTCAAATTAAAAATGGATTTGTGTCATTTCTGTATATTAATAATGAAATCCGCCAAATTACAGTTATAATATGTAGGTAATATAGTTTATCATGTTATAATTTTTTTTAATTGATTTTTCAGAGTAGGTTTTTTTCCAGATGTGAAATACATTTTTTTTCATTTTTCTTTTGCTTTAAATACATGTGAGTTTTAAAACTGGGGTAAAAAATTAAATCTATTAATTGTTATAGTAGTATTATATGGAGTTAAACTTTGGTATAATTTTTTAATAATTTGGAAAATTTATATTGAGAAGGGTGAATGAACTTATTTAGAATCTATAAGTATATACTGATCTGATCGATGACGTAGTGATAAAGACGCCGCTTTTCATGTGGAAGGTCTCGGGTTCAAATCCCGGTCAGATTATATCTAATAAAAAAATATCGTAAAATTGTATATTTATATCGTAATAGTTTATATCGTAATATAAAATAAGATTTAATAAAAATATATAAATTACTCTTGTCGAAAGATAATAGATGGCGCGAAAAGTTAACATTTGCGCATTCATATTTCATTACCTTATACAATAGCTACAGCCGAGTAATTAACGGCTTAGTGAATATTATGATTAAAGAAATTGAAGCTTAGTTAAAACTAAACTTGGTGAATACCCAATACTCCTTGAAGGAGTGGAAAAGGAATAAAAATAAAAAAAAAATAAGTATATACTGAATATTTTAAAACTTGATTTAAACTATTTGATTGATTTACCTATTTCTTCTATTGCACATACAACTTCTTTAGCGAATGCGTTAACTTTTCATTTCAGCTGTAGAAGGTTTATTTATTTTATGTTTGACATTAAGCTATAAGCTATTTTTGATTTCTTCACAGTTTTAAGTTTGATAATATAGATTTGTCTTGGAAACTAGTTTAAAAACACGAATCATAGCTATTTATTTATTATTTGATTTAATTATGCCACTTCTTTTAGATTAATATTAGTAATTAATAAATTGCACTTAATAAAGAGGTTAAAATCGACAACTTATCTTACCCAAAGCTTGTCATTGGCAACTCTTTGTTAAATTAAAGGTTTGAAATTTATGTGATTTGAGGTAAACCCCGTATTGTACGTTTTTGAGGTACTGAACTCCGTAGGTTGGCAACACTTCTGAGTGACTGAATTCGGAGTTTAAAAAATATAGTATCTACATATTGAAATATAATTTCATTATATCATCACTCACTCTCTATAAGCCATATATTATTTACAAATCTTTTATTTCATCATTTACCCGTATTAAACAATTTTCCCGTACTGTGCTTTATTCCATTTTACTTACAATAAATTTATTCCGTACGATATTTATTACTTGATTCCGTTTAAAAAAAACTAGGAAACTTTATGTTTTTTCTTTTAAATATTAATTTCAATTAAAAAGTTTTTTTTTTTTTATTTTATTTCCTCAATCATTTTTTTAACTCAATTACCGTGTATATATTATGAAAAATAACAATTTCATCACTATATTTGGTATTATCAACATCAATAACTATATTAAAAAATAGTAGCAACAATATAAACAGCAATAAAAATATCATCAGTAGAAGCGAAAAACAATAATAATTGAAAATAAATAATATATGTATATATGCATGCTATATATGCATTCTAAGCTATAGGCTACGGTTGGTTAGTTGTACACATAATATTAAACATATGAACTCAGTTAGGTAATATTTTAAACGAATTACGATTTTATTTTCATCTCAAAAATTTAAGAGGTCCAGTAATACAGGTTATCGGAATATTGAAGCCGAATATTAAAAGGAAGCTTTTTTTAGAGTACATGGACTGATGGACTGAGCAGCTATTGATCATAATGCGTAAAATAAGATTTAAGTTGAAAAATTGAGATCTTTCTCGAACTGACGAATATTAATCCAATACATTGAGTTTTACAAACTTTATTTATTCATTTGTATATTAAAACTAGCTAGATTCAGCTGATCTAGTAATTGATTACAGCTTTTCTAGCAAGACAAAAAAATTCGATTACAGTCAGTCACAAAGTCAAAAAGATCAATGAACTTTATTTTTTACTCCTATTCAAATTGCTCTCAAAGTATGCTCTCAAAGTTGCTACTAAGTGCTTTCTTAGAACTTAGCTTATCGGAACTTTGAGGCTTAATTTTCTTGCTTTAGCTCAAAACAGCTTCAAATTAATAAAAATTAATTTTAATCGGTTATGATTTTAGATTTCGAAAAAAAAATAACGAAGATACTAATATACAAAATGCAAGCAACAATTTGTGTCGGGAAGTTGAAGAAAAGAAAGAAGCAACTAAAAAAAAATTAGAAATACAAAATTAAAAAATTGAAAAAGAATTTGGGTAATATAGTATATATTTGTCCCATATAATTGAGTATTCAGATCAGATAACCGTATATATGCATATATATATATATATACGAAGAAATATTTTACCCGAACAAAATTTAGATTATAAGATATTGTATCTTATACGTAAACTTTAGTACTATCTATAGTACTATTTATAATACGATATTATGTAGTTGGTTGGTCAGTTGGTTTTGTATATATTGAAAGAATGAATGAATGAATTTGGGATATAACGTTTTTATCATGTGCTTTTAAAATATCAATGTTTTTTTTTTAACAATATACACTTCAGATTTTGGGTGTCATGTGAATGGTGACGTATTTTTTTTTTAATTCCCATTTTTTAAGCTTCGGAATTACTTTGTTTTAAGTCTCAAAAAAAAAAAAAATTATTTTTCCAGATGTGAAATACATTTTTTTTCATTTTTCTTTTGCTAATTAATTAATTATTTTGGAAGTCGGATTATTTAATATAAGAAGAAGAATTTAAATTAAAAAAAAAACTAGAAGCATAACATAACATAGTATAACATAGTATAATATAACATAGTATAATATAACATATAGTATAGCAAAACATAATGAATATTTGAACTCACTGCTCATCACTATTTAATAGAATACAGTTATATTAATAGTTTGTATATTTATTTAGAAATAATATATATATATTAATATAAATTAATTTGCATATATATATATATATATATATATATATATATATATATATATAAGAAGGGGTCAATGCATTGACTATAGTTTTAGTTTTGAATTTTTGGTGGAAAAAAAATTAATATAAAACATCTTAACATAAAAAAGCCATTAACTTTTTTTTTTTTAAATGCAAATTTATCTGGACGTGACGTTTTTTTTTTCTTTGCTTTTAATTTTTATTTATGTTTTGTTTTTTTCCACTGTCTTTTGTCTTTTTAAGTGTTTATTATTAGTAAACGCTAGTATTTAAAGAAATAAAAAAAGACAAAAGATTTATTTGTAGAAAAAGTAGAGGGAGAATATAAATATTTAAAGATTTTGAATCTTTTATCTTTTTGATTTAAATAAAACAAAAAAAAATTATTTTCTATTTTTTTTTCTTTTTGCTGATTATTTACTTAAAAAGGTGATGTCAAAGAACACCAGGTGTATTATTATTAAAAAAAAAAATAAAGAAGTTATGAAACCGAATTCCGGTTATAAATTAAAAAATGTAAAGAAAAGAAGAACATAGAGCTAATTTTGCTTATCATAAATTATAGGATTTGATATTAATACTTATTTAAAGTATATTGAAAATATATGGCAAAATTATTAATAATATTATAATTCCGAAGTAAAAATGATTTCTTCAAGGTGTTAAGCATAAGTTTGAGTGTATAAAAGCAAGTCATATACCTCTCTGGATTGGATTCCCGGAAATACAAAAGAATAAGATAATAGCATTCTAACGCAATAATTTTTATCTAAATCTGAAAAATTTATTAGCATATTGTAAATATAAGAAATCTTTTGAACATATAATCTAATCTATACCCTAAAATATCCACCTGGTGGTTGCTTAAAGTAACGTAAATAACATAGAATAGTTAAGGAACGTTTTATTGAACGCTGACATTTATTAAAATTGAAATTATAGTGCGGAGATAATGTTCACATTATATTTTAGAGATAATCTCTTTCAAAATGTGCCCACTGTTTCGAAGTGACGGTGCTCTATCCAAACTCTTCATAACTCTTCTTAGAATTCCCAGATTCCACTAAGATACTCTCACTTCTTCTCATATATTGGCCTTAAGTTGTTGGATAGTTTTTGGCTTATTGACTTACCCCACGGTAAAAAACAGGTATCGCCAAAATAAAAAATTGGGCAAACGCGATTGCAAAATCAGAAAAACCCGATATTATTCAATCGCAAAATATTTCGCGCAGAACTGCCATAACTGAACGATCTCTTACTTGTTGGAACCACAATTCTGGATTATTATCTACCTCTGACCTTAAAAGTTTCAATCATTGTCATTAACCGTAACTTATTCAAGGAAGTTCCTCGACACCGAAATTCAATGCACAACGTCCACAAATAAAATTCCGAAGATAGATAATAAACATCTTAAAATAGTTAAGAGTAGCTCATAAGTAGCTCATTAAGGTAGCTCATATAGTTAATAGCTCACTTGTATTACTAGAAAATATAAAAATTAAATCTGAGAGTTTTTAATTTGTAATTTATCAACTAGCTCTGAACTTCCATCTGTCTTCAACTTTATCTGCCACAAAATGTATTCCTAAAACTATTAAAATCTTGAAAATAAATTTCATTTGAATATCACCGAAAATAATCTCAAAAATTACTATTAAAATTATTTTAAATAAATCAAGCACCATAAAAACATATTCTTAAATCAATTTTTTGAAAATCTATAATTTCAGATAAGAAAGTGTAATAATGTTTGTAATTTACATCCAAAATCAAAATTAAAAATAGACTTTAATTAAATAATGATCAAAAATAGACTTTAAATCAAAATCAAAAATAATTTTTAATTAAATAATGATTCTGAGATCAAATTAAAAGATTTGACACAATAATTCATTATTAGTAACTTTAATTTTATAGTTTTTCTAAAAAATTTTTCAAAAAATATTTCATTTAATTATGAAACCATTAAAATCTGAAAATATTTTGCCCCAAAAGATCAAAAAAACTTCAACTTTGAATAAAAAAAAATGTCATTGATAAATTGCTCGTATAATCATCTGATTCTTCAATCCAATTTAATGTAATATGTACACATTTTGATACAAGATCACAAGAATTTTGTGACCACAACAAAATAATTTTTTTTAAATCTAAGCTAATCTTGAAATTGTGTACCCTCTTGAAAAAAAAAAAAAACAAGTTAATTATATTTTGGGTTTTTTTTTTCAATATTGTACATTAGTTGATACTTACTTGATTGATATCAACATCATATGTGGTGCAATATAAGGTCCAGAATATACATAAATTGTATAAAAATATATAAATTTCATATCTGGAACCTCAAATTTTTTTTTTAAGATTAATTTATTTTGTATGTATGACCCATACATCTCCTTCTTCACTTTCCTCAAAAAATTTGAAGCTCCAGTTGCGTTAAGAATTGAAGGGAGTATATACATATGAATCTAGATAATAATGATGACTTATGGTCAAGTGTGATAGGTTTCATATTTTATTAAAATTATATATATATATACACATAATATATATAATTTAATATTACAATATCATTTGATTGAAATCGACGACCTTTAGACCTATTACAACAACAACAAAATTAAAAAAATTCTTCAATATAATCCAAATATGATGGGAATATATGGTTTAATCATTATAGTGATTATGATGATGATGATGATGATGATAATAATGATTAAAATGATGATGATCAATTTTTTTTATTTTTCTTATTTTCATTTTATTGTTTCAATTCACGAAGATTCATTTTTCTTCATCTTCCATCCATATATACACACTCTATTATTATCTCTTGGGTTACAATAAAATTTATTTTTTATATTTTTTGCTGTTCAATTGCGGACTTTATATATACTTACATATTATTATGTATACTTAAACTATGTATATATATAAATTATATAAGATTATTCCATCAGGTCCAGTCAATCTGGTCAGTACATATGCGTCATTTTTACTCTTCTGAGATTATTAACCTTCTTTGTTCTATATACACATAGGTACCTTTCTTTTTTTTTAATCAATTTTGAAACATTTTACTTTCGATAGGTGAACATCTGCGTGTTTCTTAAACTCGCAGTATATATATATATATGTGTTTGTAAGTATATGTAAAATATTTTATATTTATTTGATTATATCAATAGATCAAGAAAAAGAACAACAACAACAAAAGATAGAAAGATATATTATATTGTAAAGATACTTATATATAATTATAGAGTAAAATATTTTTTAATTTTTGAGGTTATGTATTGGTTTTGAGAAAATTTTTCTAAACACAATATGCTTTTTACCTAAAACGATTTTTTTTTAATCTAGTACTGCATCACTACAATACTACATACAGTTACAAATTTTTTTTTTTAATGTGGGGAAAAGAGGGGAAATAAATAAATAAAACAGAATACTTAGATGATTTATTAGTTTAAAGTTAAGGAATTGGATATGGAATAAAACAATTTAAATTAAAAAAAAAATATATGAAAATGGTTTATTAGAAAAGGTGTTGTAAATTTTTTTTTTAGACTAGATACTAGGTAGGTAGGTACTAGGTATGTATATAGAAATTAAAAAAAAAATTAATGTGTTGATATTATTAATTATTGTTTTAACCTTGAATTGCCATCCATAAATTTAATTTATTCCTTGGTTTCGATAATTTTTAGTAAATGTGTAAAATGGACACAAATAGGGTAACATTTTCTACATATGTTGCAAATTATGTAGGAAATGTGTTAGGTATAATACACTGAACATCTGTAGCACAATCTATTCTATAAGATTCTTATAGAAGACTCGAAGTTGGAAGAGTTCTTGAAATTATACAATGGAAATGGCTCTTTTATTAATTGTAAATATTGCCTGATTACATTAATCCTGTGAAGATTTGACATTTGGACTTATTATTAAATTATTAAAATATACACTATATTTTTTTATTAGATTTGATTCGATCAGGGTTTGAACCTGAGACTTTTCGATTGAAAAGCCACCACTTTACCACTGAGCTTTCGATCAGATTTTGATGGAAATGTACCTAAGCTTATTTTTGAAATCTATAAATATTGACAATTTTGTAATTCTTGACATTATATTTGTTTAAAATTTGATTGAAGATAAATTGATAAAATTAGTAATTTTTTTCTATGTCTAAAATATTTTTTTTAAAACCTCTTCATTTAACTGAAGTCTGAACTGAAATTTTGACATTTGAGAAGTTTTTGATCTATCTGAAGTCCAACCCTTGCATCTATGTAGAGTCTGAACTGAGCTTTGACACTTTACAAATTTTTGATCTATTTGAAGTCTAACTATTTCATCTATTTTAAATCTGAACTGGAGTTTTGACACTTGAACAATTTTGGACATTTATAAATATTAAGTGTCATAAATAATGTATACATACTTTAAAAGACATAATTTGATGGAAATGTCAAATTTTAAATATCGTCTTGAGGTGATTGTAATAATAAAGGCATTATTTGAAATTTTTTTTTACAAATTGTAGTTATTTTTTATTTCGCCCTTTTTCTATAAATTTACAATTTTTGACATTACATATTTTACTTCATATTTTCTTACAATTCCATTTTTATTAAATCAAAAAATCTATATAGTACTTATATTTATTATTTTATAAACCCTTTCGGGACACATAAATCTTTTCATGTATGTCTTGACATCCTATAATTAGGAATACTAAATTCATATTTCCTTACTTATACAAATACATATATCAAAAAAACCAAAAGAGTCCTACGTAACTTCGTAACTTAAAAAGAACCCCATTTGATTAAACGCAATGAATTAAATGAAAAGTGTTATGATTTAATTTTTTATTTTTATTTATTTATATTTATTTTTGCTTATATTTTCTACAATGGAAATAAGAAAATTGCTTATTTCCTTTTAATATAACTGAGCCAATCCTTTCTTGTCCCCTTTTTAAGATTTCCATTCCTTTTATAAAATCCTTTTATTAAATTTTTTTTTTTTTGTTTTATTTTATATTTTTTTATGGTGCCCCATGCTGAGCATGACGAATTTATTACCATATTAAAGGTAAACCAATCTAATAATAATTTCATTTAATGGGGCAGTTGTTGTTGTTGTTGTTGTTGGTGGTGCAACATATTAACGACAGTTAATAAAACATTCAAAAAATACACTATTATTAGTTACGGTCAATTTAATATTATATTATATACATATATACTTTATAATATAATAATGTATATAATTTTGACATTCATACCATTCTTAACACCATTTCATATATTTATGTATATATGTATGTCTATATATATTTAAAAAACGATACCAAAGGATATATACTCTTCATATACTATGATTTTAATCATGATGAAAATGTCAGCTAATTTTAGGTTATCAATTTTTGTATACTTTTACACAACGCACATTTACACATATTTACATATATTTATATATTGATAAATCAAAAGGAGCATAATATTTATATATGTACATATATGGTAGGGTTCCTTTTTAAATATTAAAACGTATGATGGGTGTCAAATGGCACCTGCGCTTTATTCAAGCACACATAAAATATAAAAAAAAACAAAAAATATAAAAAAATTGTCGTTCCTAATTTGTGGTTTTATTCATCGTACATTGGGGACTGTACATATATACATAAGATACGAGTACAGATACAAATAACTTATATATTTACATTTTTTGTCCTTTTTCTTAATAAATAAAAAAATTCTCACACTCTTTTAAAAGGGTTTTTTTTCGGGATAAGGTCCTATATACATATATTAAATTCATATATGTATATGTATAGACATATCAATTAAATAATTTTGATTAAAAAAAACAAAATTCATTTTTAAGAGGCGGGACGGTATTTGCTTTTCCGTTTCTTAACATTTGAATGTCAAAATGTCCTTAGATCCGAAAAAATTTTACCTGAAGGAAATTTTGTTTATGCGTTTAACCCACAAAAAAATAATTTATATTAATTTGTTAGAAGGATTGGATTTGGTCACGTACACGTTTGACATTGACTGAATCACGATGAATCTTACGAAGGACACCAAGATTTTTTCAATCCTTTTTTTTTCTTTTTGATTTAATTTTTTTTTTTTAATTTTCGTTTCTGATCCCATAAAGGGTTTATTTTTTTAAATTTTTTTTTGTGGGACCCACAAAAAACACACTAAGCAGATGAATTTAATGGTTATTATTTTTAAATATTACTAAATATGTTTTGAGGGTTTCATTTTGGGTTAAATGTACCAAAAAAAAATTTGTTAAAAAAAAAAATTAAGGTGGGTGAGAATTTTTTGGGTTTTTTTATTTAAAATTTTTATTTTAAAAAACGATTATTAATATCGAATTTGGCTTATTGATATCGAATTTTATAATAGAATCAAAAAATCGGTCATCGATTTGAGGAGATTGGTTTTTGACTCGACTTTGTTATCATTCGTCATTGGGTTTGAATGTTTTTATCTTTAATATAAAATACAATATAAATAAATAGTTTAATTGAATAATATAACTCACAGATATAGAACACCATGTAATTCAAATACAAATTTATTTCGATATATATAAAAAATTAAATTCTATCTATTGGTAATTTAAGACGTTTCTAACAAATTGTATAACACCTAATATCTCAATTATTAATTGTATAGGGAATTCATTAAGATCAATTCTAATAATAAGAATATAATAAGTTCATAATGTTCCCCCTGTTCCTACATGTTGGAATGCTATATACAAGGCTTATTAGCGCAAGCCTTGAATCGTAAGTGAGAAAATATTAGGAAAACCTTTTAACTCCAACGAAAATTTAAAGAGTTCTTTAAAAGACTGAAAAATTAATATTAAAAATAAATTCACATACAAGACTTCCTCTTTTAAGCCCTACAGCTCTAGATCAATTATTTTTAATTTCTGCAATTCTATAAAATTTTATAATAGAATTTTTCAGTCTTTCCCAACTTTATTTTTCCAGTTCCTTTTATATCGTAGTGATTTCATATTGACCTTGTGAAGTTCAAATATTCAAATATTTTTCCATTTTTAAATTTTCCTGCAAAATTTTTTTGAAGCAAAATAATAGCGCTAAAAAAAATTGATTTTATATTGACGTTTATGAGTGTGTAGTGAGGCTTTTAAAATTCTTTAAAAAAATCAATAATAAAAAATAATTTAAAATTTTGAATCTGATCAAAAACAGAAAAATATGATTGAAAGATGCTTAAACAGAATTGATCAAAAATGTGTCCAATTGATTTCTATACGAAAATGTTTTTTGATCTTCAATTTTAAATAAAAGAAACCATATTGTATTAACATAGCATCAATATACATACTTCATTATATGTATTACATACATAATCAGATTGATTTGTTGTTAATTTTTTTTTTTTTTATAATTGCAAAATTATAAAAAACTCTTTTTAATATCTTTGATTGGTCATTTTTTTAATTTAAATCTTCATTTCAACAGTGTTTTAAAAAATAAACGAATTAATTTGTTATTCTTTTTCAATATTCTTATTATGACTCTCAATTAATAATTATTAATTATTATTTAATAATTAAATTGTCAATCAAAAATATATATATACATATTCCATATTTTTTATTAAATCATGTCTGACTAAATTCTAAAATTTGAAAAGAAAAAAACAATGTAGACAATATGAAGTAGTTTTTGGAAGAATTCCGGTTTGAAATTGACATTCAAATTTCAAATATATAATTATTAGAAAATATTGAATCATTCTGGTATATTTTAATTTAAAATAAATCTTATGAATAACTTTAAAGTTGAATTTAATTATATATTCTATTGTTTTATTATAAATTAAATTACTAACTACAGATAATTCTAATTAAGTCGGAATCATTAAATATCTTTATATACATTGTGTTTTTTGAATGTAATATTACTTATTAATATAATTATTAATTGTATTTAATGAATAAATTTAACAATTGTATTGTATTCTATGTTGACAGAATTGTCAATTAAAATTGTGATTTAAAGCGTAACAGTACCAATATTTTACCATATTTTTATCTTATTATTTTAAAATCGCATTTAAGTACTATAGATATTACGTATTTTTGTTTTATTCTAGAATTACTAATTATACTTATTCCGGTTTTAATAAGGAATGTAGGATTATTATTGTATCTATAAGAAAATATTGTACTAGGTCAACTATTTTTTTATTAATCTAAAAATAGTAAAACAACTACTTATTAGGAATACTTAGTTGATTTGATTCGCAATATACTGATAAATTACGATTTAATATAAAAAAAAAACTTGCTTTACTTAAAATAAAATAAATAGAATTACAATTTAAAATAATATAATAATTATTTCAAAACACTTTTTCAAATTTTATTTAAAAGATATGTCTATACAAATATAATATAACATAACTATGTATTATTAAATATAGCTTTTTTTTAGACTAAATATTAAGATTATTTAATTTTGAAATATTTGTTTAATAAGCAACAGAGACACATCTTTTCAAATACAATAAAAAAAATACAATTTAATCTAAATTCAAACTTAATAAATTATAATTTTTTTTTATTTTTTTATTATTTTTTTTTTTTGAAACAGATGTGATCACAGGTTAAAAAGTCAATATTTGAGCAACAAAAAAAAAATAAACTAATGAATATTTAAAAATCATATAAAAAACCGAAAAATTATCAAACTAAAATTAAATTTGAATTTTTAATCTTTATGACCTAAAAATTTTAATTCACTCATATAGATACTCTATTCGAAATTCATTCATAAAAAACAACAAAATATAAATATTTATTATTTCTATCTGTAGTTATTATTTAATAGCTGTTGCATATTATATCAAAAAATTTTTTTTTTATTTTTTATGTAAATTTATGTAATCATTTAAAAAAAACAGCTTTAAGAATCAGTTATTTGATTAACATATTATATGTAAAATGTATCTGTAAAATATGTAAAAATATGTAAAACGTCTTATATGTAAAATTGAATTTTTAAATTAGTAAACTTATACTATATATAGTAAGAGATTCAATATATTTAACTGAAAAGCTTAAAATCTATTACCCGTAACTATAATAGTCATATGATATTATATGAAATTTCGATAAATATTCGGTATTATTATATTTACAGTTAGGTCACATTCTCTCTGGACTGTTCTCCTCCAGATTGTTCTTGGTCTTCCCACATTTCTCCTGTCCTGTGGATTCCAATCTAGGGCTTGGCGTGCCACTTACTTTATTTGCCGACTTAGAATGTGACTAATCCATTTTCATTTCTTCTTTCCGATTTGGACCCATATTGGCTCTTGTATTGCTATCACCCAAAGCTCTTCATTCATTAATCGCCTAGACCAGAATATGCGACATATTATTCGTAGACATTTATTCACAAAGACTTGTATTTTCTGTATGTTGTTTCTTGATACAAGCCATGTTTCGCTTTCATATAGCAGTATTGATTTGACAAATGTTTCGGAAATTCTTATTTTTATTCCGCGTGCTTTGTGTGTTGTCTTCCATACTGCCCATATCGAATGATGGTTATGACTACTATGGTTTGTTATATGAAATGTCATACAATCGTACAAAATCATATGATATCTATGACATCATATTCTTCTTTTCTTAGCCGGAAAATTTTCAAATTAATAAAACCTAAAATTAAATTTAAATAAATTATTAATTTTTATAGGCAGACAAATTTTTAATAATTTTAATTAAAACAAATTTTACAATTTAGTGATTATCGGTTCATGTTTGAAAAAATATTTAAAATTAGATTTTGGCTTTTGAATAAAGTATACATACATAAGTCCTCTAATCTAAGAACATATTTTTAAAAAAAAAGTTTCCATACCACTTAAATTTAACTTAAATGATTTTTTTGATTTTGACAATCAAATAATTTTTAGAATTTATTAATTAGCATTAAATTTAAAATTAAAAACAAAAAAAATTGAAATATTAACTGGATATTAATTTAATTTAAGCTTGATGATAGTTTGTTAAATTTCAGAATTTATAATTAACTAGGTATAATATATTTAAAAATATTCATCATTTAGATAATTTATATATTTACTTTACATACATACATATATATTTATTAATTATTAAATTATCTATTTTATTCACGTGTTGAATTTATTTTTCAAGATCAAATTTTTATAAAATTATAAAAAAAAAACAAGTTCTTGATCTTTATTTCACAGTTTTCAACACATATATATATTTTTGATTTTATTTAATTATTTAAAATTATATAAAAAAATGATAAAAACCATATGATTTATTATTAATGAGTCAAAGTTTTTGGCTAATATAATTATGTATATTATTTTTTAATTTTGAAAATTTATTTTTATTATCTTTAATTTTAAAATTAATACCTATTTAATATTATTTTAAAGACTAACGTGTTTATTAATTATTTGATTTTAATTCTAGCAACAATATTTGATTGTTTCTAAACAAACTTTTGTGTCTGAGTTTGTCAGTTGTCAAACTTATTGACATATTATTTTAATATGTACCTAACTTCAATATTTTGACATATGGGATTTTATTTGACATTTGAAATTTTTTTAATATTTTTATTATAAATTTTAATTCAATCAAATTATTGTATTAAAATTAAATGTATTTAATTTAATTATTATTGATATTATAATTGAATTTTAATATTTTTTTTTTGACCAACTGTTTGCTAAATGTCAAAATATTATTTTTTTGCAAATAATCACAAATTCTTTAAATAATTACGTTTTTTTTAGTTACAATTGATTGAGGTCAAAATTTTTTTTTACGAATTTTATTTTATATTTTTGTGTTGTAAATTATTTTTAATTTATAATTAAAATTTTAAATATTTCCCAATTTGGTATGTGTCTATTTTTTTTTTTGCCTAATCTTTTTGGCAATTTTAATTAATTTTTTTTTTTTTTTGGTTATTTTAATTAAATTATATAATTTTCCAATTAAATTAATATAAAAATGAAAAATACTTATAAAAAAACAAAATAAAAATTAATTTGTTAAAGTAAATAAAAAAGACAATTAAAGAATTCCGCATATTTCGTCACTTTAAATTCTAATAAATTCTTATTTATACTTTTATAGTCTTGTTTTCTGTTTCTTCATTTCACATTGTATCTGTGTACAGCACAGCAGGTTGCCCCCTTTTGGTTTTTTTTTAGTTTTTTTTGTATATTATTTGCCTATAAGCGAAATATTTAAACATTTCCGGACCTAAAAAAAAAAAAAAAATACAAAAATACAAAAATATAAAATAAAATTGAAATTTATTATTAGCTACCTTGAAAATTATAATAAAAGAAATCAATAATAATAAAATACAATTTCATATTCAATTTTTGAAAGTTTTATTGTAAATTTTGTTGTTGTCCCTATATACATATATTATAAAATGAAATACGCCGATGATCGGTGATCAAGTAATTTTTATATTAAAAAAAAAAAACTAAAAAACATGAAGCACACAATATAGAAGAGAACAACTAATAACAAATCAGTACAATACCGATAAAATAATAATTTAATTGCTTAATTTTTGTGTTTTTTTTTTTTTTTTTTTTTTTGTTATTTATTTCCTCTTATCCGGAGTCCGTCCAAAGTTATGTCTCTATAACTATAACATTATTTTGCATTTTATGCTTTTAATATAACTTCTTTTTACAATACAATGTAGTAAAGCTAGATGATGATGATGATGATGCTGGCGCTCAATTTTTCGAATATACAAAAATTGAATATTGAAACTTTGTATCGAAACGAACATGTAAATATCAATAAGTCAAAAAACTGAAAATAAAAATTCATCGGAATTAAGAGAAGATGTAAAGATATATATAATATATGTACAAGTAAAAAATTGGTATATTTTTTTTTTAATTTAAAAATAAAAGAATTTACAAAAAAATAAATATAATTAAATTTGAAAACATCGATTATTACATATATGTTAATGTTAGTTGTCTTAGGAAGGAAATGGTCTGAAAATGGTCACATAACGTATACAAGAAAGGTAAAGGTTTATAAAAATATAAATTAACATGAAATTAAAATTGCTTTGTCCATAGATGGAAAAATATAACGTGTGAGCCACAGCCCATCAGTAAATAAGGGACAGTAAAAAACAAAATTTATACATATATATTGTTTTACAGGTTATAGCTCGTATGTTCGTATGTGAATATTGAACTCAACCGCACACAAAATAAAAATCAGAATAGAATGTCTTTGACCAAAAGAAATATGGTATATTTGACCATCAATTTAATTGAAACATGGTGAATAATACAACACAGTATGAGAATTTTTTTTGAAATTATAGTCAAGTCATTATTAAAAAAAATAAATTGATTTCTAATTTTTGAATTTTTTGGACACTCTTGTGTCTTTTATATATGTGCACAATATATATATTTCGATTAAATCAAATTTTGTAGACCCATTAAATATGTTAATATGTAAAAGTATTAAATAATTTCTTTCTAGATGGTAATTAGATGATAAAGAGAATAGATTTATTGATTTTAAAGACCAAGATTGCCTTTGCGTGGACAAGAAAACAAAGCACAAACTTTGAAAATAAATAAATAATATTTTATACTTATCATGACTGAACAATTTGTAATTACGTTTCTTTCCGCATCTATTTTAAACGTCATTATTTGCTGTCATGTTTAATCAAAAAAAAATTTAATTTTAAAAAAAGAATTATTGTTTTAAAATATTTTTAAAAAATTGATTAATTAATAATTCGTGATTTAAAATTAAAATAATAATGCGTTTAAATACAATGACCTTTGATTGTTTAAATTTTTAATTTGTTGGAAATATGTTAAGAAACTCAAGTTATTTGGCGACAGTAAACTCAGCTGTTCTTCAAACCAAAATGTATTAAGGGTTGCAGTACGCAATCGCGCGCATGTAAAAGTTTCTCATTGCATTAAACTGTTTACACCATAGGTAAATGTTGGAACAGGGAGTCATATTATATTCGTGTTATTAGAATTGATCTTAATGAATTCCACATATAATTTAAAACATGAGATAACACAAGGCCTTAGAAACGCCTTAGATTTAATAGATACAATTTTATTTGTTATATATTGTAATAATTTAATTTTATATTGCGGATTATAAGGTATTTAGACATCTGTGAGTTATATTATTAAATTAAATTATTGGTTTATATTTTGTATTTGTTTATATTTTTTAATACATTTAATAATTATTAATTATGCCATTAATTTAAATGCAATGGAAAATGGTAGTTGAGTCGGTTTACAGAAGAGAAATGTTTTTTTTTTCACTTTTACTGGGAAATCGCAATGGGGCCTTTTGAATGGGAAGTCGACACCCTCACCACTGTGCCACCCAACCGTTAAATACTAATACAAGATGTACTCTATATTAATGTTAAAAAAAACCACATTCCTACTGAATTTTGAATTATTAATTCATCATCATATGAACAATATATAAATAAAAAACGGAACCGAATCAATTCAACACTCAATAAAATTTCAATTTATTTCATAATTTCCGAAAAAAAAAAAAATACAAATGAATAATTCATCCATCATTAGAATTCACTGTTATTGAAATATTTTTGCATTTTTTGATGAAATTATCCAGAAATATTCTTTGATATAATCAATTCATTCATGAAAATGTTGTTCGATTTAAAAATCGAGTTCATAATAAAAATACAATTTAATCAAATTTTTGAATATCCAAACATTTTTTAAGAATTAAATCCTCCCCTCACCTAGATACAAAAAAAAAATTGGGAATACTCGTATATCGGATTTCTATTCTGTTTTTTTTTTTTTTTTTTTTGTATGTTTTGATCTTCGCAATTTCATAAATTGGGTGTACGTCATGATACCAATTTCATACCACACATTACCATTCATCTCTTTTGAATAATTTTTTTTTTTTTTTTTTTCAAATAATTTGGATTTTATGTATTGAATTTCAAAGTTTATTGTTATTGTTGGTTTTCAATTTTAATATTATTCACTGGTTAGAAAAAAAAAAAGATCCAACCGACCGACCACTATTAAAGTAATGAATTAATATAATGTATATATATATATATATGGGTGTAGGTATATATGGATTTGGGTTTGATGAAAGGAAAACCAGGCCCAGAGTACAAAAAAAAAAGTGTATGAGAAAATTTGACAAAGGAAAGTAAGAGTAAAAAGTTTGCATACAAGAAATATAAGAACAAAGTGCACCTTTTTTTATTTAAAGTTTAGTCAATGATTTTAAATTCTAGCAGATGTTAAAAATGATAATGGAAAACAACACAACACACACAGCATAAAATATGAAAATAATGATTTTAAAAAGTAGTGAAAGGGTCAAAAATCAAGTTGGAAGTTTTAGTATTTTTTTTTATTTTACTTAAAGTAATGAAATTAGCCTTTATGTTCTTTTTAGTCATTTTTTTTATATTTATTTTATTTATTTTTTTATAGTGAAATAAAAGACGGCGGTGTTGTTGCTATTTTTTTTATTTTATTGCAAATTTGTATTTTTATTCATTATTAAGTCAAGTTTTTTTTTATATAAATTAGATAAAAGCAAATCTAGATAAGATTGGTATCACATATATTCAATTTCGATTATAAAGTTAAGTAACTTTTATTTGATAAATCTTTAATAGTGTTTGGATTGATGTAATTGAGTTTTAAAATCTATGCAGCAAAATTGGGAGTTAAAATTTTTCTGAGTGTAGGGAGAACTTGGAGAACTTACCTCGCATTCGAAGGTAACCGCGTTTGAATAATTCTAGTAAAAAATGAAAAAAAGTAACTCTAATTCTCTGTTGTGTCTTGGTTTGGCTCTGATTTTTCAATGGGTTCATATTAAATTTTAATTCAATAATATAACTCACAGATATAGAAATAAATTATTACCCAATTGTATTAATTATAATCTAAATCATAAGTAATAAATTTAATGAGTTCTAATACTCAATCATGAGACAGGCATGTGAACAATTAGCATATAAAATATTTTTAAATAATAAAAACCACTAATTAGAGTGGATTAAAAAATTTCTCTTTAATATAAATTGCTTCCTTAATAATTTATGCCCCCAAGTCCAAGAAAACATAAGTGAGCCTTAAATTATAATCATAATATTCCTATTACGTTATGTAACAACTAAATGTATATACTTTTAAAACCATTAAACCTCTGCCTATGTAAAATCATTTCTTTATATTGAATCTCTTTGAACATTTTATTTGAAAATATTTTTGTACATTTATTAATAAAGTAAATGAAAATTTCAATATACGCTCATTTTTAATGTCCAAATTGAAATAAATTAATTTTTCGCCATTTAAAATTTTTCATTTTGATGTAAACTTAAAAACTTGTATTCGCTTTAATGCTATTTTTTAAAAAGGCAGTCAATGTGAAATAACTTTCAAATGAGTCTTTTCATTCAGTTCTGAAATAAAACATTTTCTTTAGTATTTATTTAAATAGAGTCTTTTGAAAATTTAATTTTGAAAATTAGCTGTAATGTATTAATCTAAGTAAGTATTTATTTATTTTAAAAATGACAAAATACCTTTCATTAGTTTTATTAAATGAATTTTTTTTTTTTTTCTTTATTCAAAAGAGATGTGGAATGAAAAGACCCAACAACTAAGTATGTGCTGACCTGTTTAAAATCTACAAAATGTTAACAGTCATGAAAAAATTTGATTGAAGTTTAAATTCATTAAAATTGAAATAGAATTTAAAGTAAAGATGTCAATATAAGTAGTATGTATTAGGACAAAGTTTAATTCAATATCAAAAAACATTACTTTAATCTTGTAATACTGGTTCATAGATTCATGAATTGAGATTGTTAGTTCATGAAGTAATTTAACCTTTTTCATATTATTGTATTTAATTTTAGATTGATCTTTCAAATCAGGATTTTATTAATAATAGTATTTATCTAACGTTCAATTTATTTATATAGGCTGTAAATCAACAAATTTTTAAAATTTTAAACGAGAATTAATAGTTTAAGAAGCTTTTTTTTAATATACCACATATACCAAATTGACAACTTTACTAATAAAACATCAAATGTAGTACTACTATATTACTTTCCGGTTATTCTTGTTTTTTTATACCCGTATGACTATATAGTCCAAGGGTATAATAAATTTGCCATTACGTTTGTGACGCAGAGAAGGAGGGGGGGTAGATATAGACTCAAGTGTATGGATCGGATCAGAATCGAAAAATAAATCGATTTAGCTATGTATGTCCGTCCGTCCGTCCGTCCGTCATCACGATAACTCAAAAAGTAAAGGAGCTAGGATTATGAAATTTTCACAAATTCGTTTTTATGCAAAAAACGGAATCGAGTTTGAAATTCAGCCATTTTGGTCCACGGGTTCGAGTACCTGCCATACAACTTCTAATTTTATATGAGCATTACTTTATACCTATGGAAGCTGCGTGTCTGAAATTTTGCCAAAAGTAGTTTAGTATAATGGCCAAAGTTACTGCAAAATTTGGTTGGTCTATTGCAGAGGGTTCGAGTAGCTGCCATACAACTCCTTCTTTTATATGAGCTTTACACTACACCTGATGAAGCTGGGTGTCTGAAATTTTGCAAAAAATAGTTTAGTGTAATGGCCAAAGTTACTGCAAAAATTTAGTTGGTCTACTGCTGAGGGTTCGAGTAGCTGCCATACAACTCCTTTTTTTATATGAGGATTACACTACACCAAATGAAGCTGGGTGTCTGAAATTTTGCCAAAAATAGTTTAGTGTAATGGCCAAAGTTACTGCAAAATTTGGTTGGTCTACTGCAAAGGGTTCGAGTAGCTGCCATACAACTCCTTCTTTTATATGAGCATTACTCTACACCTAATAAAGCTGAATGTTTGAAATTTTGCCAAAAGTAATTAACCGGATGATATAATGTATATGTTACGGTCATACGGGTATCCCAGAGTTGACACAGTCTACTCTACTACACTCTTCCTCGTTTTTTTTTTATTTTATTTCTTATTGTTTGTAAAGTAGTTACAATATAAAATGACTTGTTTATTATAAAAAAAAAAACTAATACTACTTAAAATATTTTTAAATTATGTAAAAAAACAAAATTTTTTGGGCAGCAATAAACGGCTTTAAACTTTTGACTTGACTTAGTTGTTATACATATATCAAACATTAATTACTAATTTAATTAAGAACATTTTATTTTAATGCTTGAACTACTAGCGACAAGTTTTTGTTGTTATTGTTGTAGCTATTAAAATTTTTTATTGGATTTTAGTTTTTACTCCCATTAAATCTCAAACCCATCTTATATTAAGCATTATAAAACTTTTAAACATTTTTTTTTGTGTTTATATTGTTTTTTGACATTAAATTACCCCCAATCCATTAAAGGGTTTAAATGTTGATTATTCAATATAGAATAGAAACAGCAAATAACGGTTGTTTTTTTTTTTTTTTGACTTTTTATGAAATTTTATATAAACACATTAAATGTCAAAATTATAAAATATATTTATAATAATCCCAGTTAAATTTAGCAAAAAAAAAACATCCCTTTTAACCCTTTTTGCTTTGCAGTACAAAAAAAAATCTTTTAATTTTTTTTTTTTTTAATATTCGCGTTCAATTAAAAATTTAAAACAAATTTTTTTTTTTCCTTCATTCTTTTGTCTACTTTTAAATTTTCATCATTGTATACATTTTTTTTTTTAATTACGCGTATTTTTAACAGTAAATTGAAAGGTAAAATGTTTTTTTAACTATGATATATTAATACATTACTGTAAAAGAAAACACAAATTTTGTAGTAATTGGAATATCGTTAAGAAATTATGAATTACAAAAAAAAAAAAATCATTATTGTCGTCAAAGGATTTTATCTCGCATTTTCATTATTTAAAAGGGATTTTTTTTTGTTGGATCTCTGAAGGCTAATGATTTTTGACAGAATATAAAAATTAAAGAATATAGAAATGTTGGGGTTCAAAATATAATCAGGATTTTATAGGAAATTAGTTTTAATTTCAAATTATATTAATAATGCACCTGAAAGTATGCAATATTTTAATTTAACTGATATCATCAAAGTAAAGTGAAATCTTGAATTTCTTATGACAATGATAAATGGTAAAACCAGTGAATTTTTTTGAATGCAATGGATTACACATACTTGCATTTATAACTACAAACGAATGCAGCAAGTGTTTTTTGCTAAGTTATATATTAATATTACGCCTGAAAGTATGCAATAATTTTAATTCACGAAATCAATATATAAGTAATTATTAATACAGTTTACCCTTACAATCAAATATAATTGCAGTATAGTATAATTAAATAAATATAATGAATATAGTATTGCAGATATAATCTAATAATAGTTTTCAAACCAATAATGGTCTCAGTAATCTATGGATTTAAAATATGGCTTTATCATATATGATAAGTATAAATAAATATATAAATCTATGAGAAGGAAGACTATATAAGATCTTAAACTTAAGCCAGTTACAATTTTGTGAATACAATCAATGATAATAGATTTCACATATTTTTAGGCTTTAGCAAAAAAAACAAATTACTATATAAGTACTAAAGTACACCTTAGTTCATTCCATATAGTTGGAATGACAAGTTGTGAGTATCAACTTCCTTCTTTCCTTTAAAGTAAATTATAATTGTTAACTAATTTGTACAGGTTAGCTTACATAATTTTCCTTTGATGACGTTTAAAATGTAAATGTACTAAATAAGTACAAAAACTTGTCTCTTTAAAAAAAAACATATTTGTTGCTCCCCTCTTTCTCTTTTCATTAAACGTATATTTTTGTTCTATATATATATATTCCATTGGGATTAAACTATTAATCATTCATTTTTTCATTAACACTTTTTCAAACTTTCTTCATTAAATTTGTTTTTTTTTTCATCCAACATTTAAAAACATTTTAAAAAGTAACAGTATTTATCCAATATTTTCTTTTTTCTCTTTCTTATTTTTTAATTACTGCAATCCTTTTTCATTTTTTTTTTTGTCTTTTATTTTATTTTTAGATAAAATTAAAAATAATTTTCAATTATAATTCTCTCTCTAATGCTTTAAATTATTTGCCTCGTGCTCTTCTTATTTGGCCTTTATTTTCTTATTTTCGATTTTTTTTATTTTTCTTTGAAAATCAACTGCCAACGACAAAAATTTTGTATTGAATAAAAATGTATTAAAACAAATACACAAAATACAACATAAAAGTAAAGACGAGGAAGAGTGAAGGCTTGAGAACTCTAGGATACCCGCATAAAGATAATATAAACATTATATCATATCCAGTTAATTACTTTTGGTAAAATTTTTAAAACACATATGTTTAGATTCTTAAGTTATGTATAGATATTTAAGTTGTATGGTAACAATTCGAGACTCCTACCCTAACACCAACTATATTTTAGCCATAAAACTCATTACTTTTGGCAAAATTTCAGACATCAAGCTTTTACATAGCAATCACTTGAACCAATTCAGCAAATTGGCTTGATTTCAATAGTAAAAACCGGTTCTTGTACAAAACTTAACTTGTGAAAATTTCAGAATCCTAGCTCTTTTAATTTTTGAGTTATCATCGTGCAGACATATGAATACCTAAATCGATTGACTTTTCGATTCTAATCAAATCCATACCTTTGTGTCTATACCCAAACCCTTCCTTCACAGTATTACAAACCGTGTGACAAATATAGTATACCTTTTCATACTTCGTTCATATACGGTTATAAAAATGTTTTAAACAAAAATACAATATACAAGTATATGCGTTGCGTGTCGCCCTCTTTAACAGAATTATTCCAGTCAATTACCCCCTTTTTTCTGCTATTTTTCACATTTTTTTTTTCTATTTTTCTTATTTGTTTGTTTTTTCTTACGTTAAAAATTTGTCGTTTGGATGTTATTAGTATCGTTCTGTTTATATTATTTTGACGCTTTAGGCGACATTATAAATTTTTTCAGTAGAAAAGCAATATAATCAGAAAAACAACAACAACAAGAAAAAATGAAAATTACTTTAGTGTTGTTGTTTTTATGTTGACGTTTTTTCTGTAACAAAAATAAAACTGAAGAAAAAAAAATTCGTTTTTTTTTTTTTATTTTTGTTTTTTTTTTTTAACTTGGTCTCATTTTAATGAAAAGTGAAAATTTTTTTTTTGAAAATTTTTCAGTGTGAATGAAAATAATTACTTTGAGCATTTTTTTTTTTTTTGTAATTTTTTGGTGGTTTTAAGCACACGACATTTACAAGTTGTCATATGATACGATCATTAATTGAAAGGCAGAGAAAAAAAAAATGATTAACACGATTATTATCGAAAATCAGACCAATCATCAATTTATTTTTCTATTTTTGTTTTTTTTTTTTGTTTTCTTTTTAAATGCATTGAAACGGATCAATTTGCATTTTATAAGTTTTTGGTTGAATTATATTAAATTACGCATTTACATTAATTTGTTTTGCTTTGGTAGCGACTAGCGTAGCGATTAACGTTTAAGAAGTATTGTAAATCGATTATTTTGAAATGATCGATTGTATTAGGCTAATTAGTGAGCGAAGAAATGTCAATTAATGATAATTCAATTAATGACATTTAAAAAAATATACAGTTGAATTCTCGGATTTTAAGCTTTAAATGAATGAATGATATTGGTTTAAATTAGCTTTAAATATATATTTCAGATATATTACATATTTAATTTTTAAATTAAAAATTTATAAGTTAATATATAATGAGTAGCTTTTGGGAAACATTTTGTAATTTTGATTTGAAGACTGGTATTTAGGTAGTGTAGAATGTGGAGGGTTTATCTTAAAGGTCAAGAGTTTATTTTAAAAGTCAAAGTAAAATTTCTAATATAAATATAAATAAATTATTTTAATCAATATTTAATTTCCCATTACGATCAAATATAAAAATAATATAATTTATTTAAATAAATATAATAAATAGTATTGGTATATAATCTAATAATTGGATTTTAATTTTAACCTCCTGAACACAATGAGCGCAGCTAACCACGTTGAAATTCTACTACGAAAGTTAAGCATATGGAAAAAAATACAAATGCACACAATGAAAGTAATAACAAAGTTTCAACGCAATCTTGGCGCAAAAGCTAATCAACTTTTAAGTTCTGCGTTACTTTGACATTTATTTAATATTATTATTTTTAGTTTGAAATTGGATAATATAGAATTATAAAAATTAAATTAATTTATTGTACCTAGGTATATAATTTTTGTTTGCATTAAAAGTAACTTTTAAATGTGCTTAAAAAATTTGATGGCTACGTTTTTTGACATATACAACTTCGATGCTGCGTTTCATGGCTGCCATGATTGTGGCCAAGGTCTGATAAATATTAAATAGTCTTAGTAATCAATTGATGATATTTAACATTAATATAAATAAATAAATAATCAGTATAATTATTTAATCATTGTTAAATTTAACTATTTATCCAATATTATTTATAATAAATATTTCAAACGCCATCTGTTGAAGCTTATGCAAGAAATGTATTTTTTTTTTAAACAATATTAGATTGCTATTTGACACAAATTTGTAAGATACCTTGTGATATTTTTATAAAGTCTTCGAAACTAAAAAAAAAAAATTTCAAGGTGAACGAATTTTCTTTTAAATTCTTTTTGTAGGTAACAAATCGCCCACTTTTCATAAAAAATACTAAAATTGAAATTCCTTTCAGATATTTGGCATTTTACTGAGACATATTATTTTGTATGATTTATAATATGAAATAAGAACCACTTGCTTTTGCTACCATATTACTCCTAAAATTTATAATTTTAATTGGAAAAAAAATTATCAGACAAATTTATCAAGTTCTTGCCAAAAAAAAAAAAAAAGGTGATACATTTGGAATTCAACATAAAAATTATATCAATTATATCTTTAATAGCTACAAATTTCTTAAAATTCAAAAAAAAAAAAACAAACCTGTACCCACATAGAGATAAAATTTTTTTTTACTAAATATCAGCTAATTTATTTAAATAACAGAATTTTTTGAAAAATTTTTTTTTAATGAATGTTCGCCGATATATTTATAGATTCTATAATCTCTTTAAATTGTATGATGTGCTGCTGCTATTGCTGGTAAATTTTTATAAAAAAAAAAAAAAAAAAAAAAAAAAAAAAAAATGTGTTCTAGTTTTATATTTTTTTTTTTAATTTTTATTATGTTATTCCAATTTCCAAATGTTATTTTTATACGAGAGGTACCTGTTCTGAACAGTTTTATAATTATTAAAACAGAATATAATTTTTTTTGTGGATATGATTGAGGTGAATAACGAATAACGATACTTATTGATGTCGATTTTCAAATTTTTTAAAAATTTTACAATATATACAAAAAATATATGTAATTAAATGTACGTACCTACACACAATTTTTATTTATAAATTAAAAGTTTATATGTGTGTGTGTATATTTTTGTAAATTTTTTTATTTCAGTGTTTTGATGACAAAAGGAAATTGAATCAATAAATTTGTTTACATTTTCTTGAAATAATTGTTTTGTTTTCCTCTTCTTACTTTTCGATATTTTTCTTTTTTTTTTTTTTTTTTTTTTTTTTGAATTTTTGGATTTTTGGATTTTTTCATTATTTTGATATAAAACAGAAATCGATTTGTTTTTTTACAAAATATAAAAATATAAAAAATCTTGGAATTGATTTTGAACTTTCATGAAGTAAAACATAAGTTATTGGTAGGTAATAATATGTAGAATTAAAACTATCAAAAACGATGATATATACATATATATAAAATAGATTTTTAAAAATTTGTTTATAATATACGATTGTATATCAGGGATGGGTATAATGTCACTTTTTATTTAATCGATTTTTTTTATTAAAATCTTGTATGAGGTACAATTTACAAATTACAATACATTTTATTTCAACCTTTTAATAACATAAAGTAATCGAAGGTAGACAGAAATGTCTTCAAACTACGCGATTTCATATTGTGCGATATCAAGGACATGTCAAAGCTTTATAAGATTTATTCTATAATAAACCCAAAAGAATTTTAGATTTGTTAAACTGGAAATGAAACATGTATAAATATTATTTATTTTATTATTATTCAGAGAAATTAAAGTAATATATTAATATTTTTTAATATTCCAGGAAAACTTAATCCTGTATAACTAAACATATTTGTCATAAAATCGATTATTTTTAAAATAAATCAATATATGTGTATTGTATCAATTTTCTTATTTTACTTTGATTTAAAACAATTTCATCCCTGATAATAACAAATATAACAAATGGTTGAATTGACGGCAAATTTGAGTACATGGCCATAAAAAATTAATTGAATTTCAAAAAATAAAGTCAAAATGAATCGAAAATAAAATAAAATAAAAAAAAAAAACATGAAAAATTAAAATAGAAAATTTAATTGAATAGTTCTTAAAATAGAACGAAATAAACCCAAATGAAAATGAATATCACGTAAAATCAGATGAAAAATTTTTGTGAAAATTTTTTTTTTTTTTTGTAATTGGAAAATTTTAATATTTAATTTTTTTTTTTTATAATGCTTTGCTCCTGTCTTAAATTTTAATTGATCTAATGTAAAAAAAAAAATTGAAAATTTAGAAATAAATTTTTGTTTCAATTCAAATTCTCACTATGAGACAAAAAATCAAAAAAAAAAATTAAAATTGAAAAATTTTCGTAATTTTTCTAACTGTAAACAAATTACGCGCTAAATACTTCTCTAATGAAATTCTATTAAACTGTTTATTATCTAACATTGTATAAATATAATTTTACGTCCAAGATTTGAGTGTCATAATTTTCAAATAATAAAAAAATAAAAAACATAAACGATTTTTCTTTTGAGGGATATCCGTTTGGCATATATTTCGAAATCGAATTTCCTTAATAAAAATTATTTAAATGATTTCCAGAACCATCTCGAATAGCTATAAATTAACATAATGACGTTTATGTTTTTTTGTTTGCTTCTTTTTTAAAATTCAATGTTTCACTATAATCATTATGTTACCTTTGAATAATTTAATATGTATTTTAAATACAAATGTTTATATAGTAGTTATCTAGTAGGATTTTTAAATTTTTTATTTGAATTTAATTGAATATAAAAACAAAAAAAAAATCTTAATAAAATTAAAAATAAATTAATTTTATTTTAAAATCCATTAAAATATATTTTAAATCACTAAAATAATATAATTTTTAAGTAACAAAAATTTTTTTATATTAAGATTTTATCGAATCGAATAGCAAAAAAAAAAAAACAAATAATCAAAACATACAAATCTTTCATTAAATTCAAATTATTTAAAATGTGACTATATATTTAGTTAAAAAAAAAAACAAAAATTAAACAAATTTAACATATAGTTAAAAATTTTTTTATTGATTTATGTAAATTTTTTATTATTTATTTAGTAATTTGATTTCTATCATAAGTCATTAAGTCATAAGATACTTTTAAAGTTAGTCATACATTTGTTAAGATATGAAATCGATTCGTATATAATCGAACATCGATAAAACAATTATAAATACTGACTGCAAGTCTACTAATAAAGTATAATAACGCATTGATCAAAACGTACCTACCGCATTAATCGCTTTAAACTGGCGAAAAAAAATTTCAAATGTCAACTGATCGGTGAATTTGAAATATTTCTACATCTAAATTTATATATATATATAGTAATTTTTTTTATTCAAATACTTAGTTCCGTTATGTTATTTTAGTAACTGCTTTTTGACCCTATATTAGATAAATTAAATATCTCCCATTAATTTAAAATAAAATTACCAAAATTCGATCCATGCGTTAGCGCTTTATCCCATTTTTTATTTCAAATTATTGAAATTAGAAATTTAATCTTCAATAAAAGCAATAAATTTGAAATAATATGCAAAATAAACTTTTAAAATTCAAAATATTTTTTATTATAAATTAAATAAATACACAAAGAAAAGAAAAAGCAAAAAAAACCAATAAATATATCTGGTATAATAATGTCAAAAACATTAAAAGTGTCAGTCACATCATTAGCCATTTGTTTTTATTTGATAGGTATCAATTTTTTTGTGACCATATATTCAAAAAATTTCTAAATTTCATTGTCAACAAGCTATAAAATACACACAAATTATCATTAAACATTTTGTTTAAATTATGCATAAAACTGGTCCGTTAACAGCTAAATTGAAATTTTAACAATGCGATAGGTATACAATAAAAACAACAGTAAATACTTAGATCAGAACGTTCTTAACAATCTTCTATATAACGTAATTATAATAAAAAAAAAAATAAAATATGGAAATTCCGGTTTTTATAATATAATACCTTTTAATTTATAAATTTATTTACATACATACATATATGTATATACATATAGTTTATAGTAATACGATGATATGCGTACATATACAATAGGTAAAAACAGCGAAATAAAACGGTGCTCACGCGGTATTTCAGAAAAAAAAAAGAAAGAAATAAAAAATTAAATAAAATTTAGTGTGTAACCAGAGAGCACATTAATATCACTTAAAAAAAAAAAGAAAAACAACAAACGCGAAACTACCTTTTAATTGAATAAATTAATACGAAATTGAAACGTAATTGACAGGAGGTTCTTTTTTTTACTTTATGCTTTCTGTTTTTTTTTATATTAATATTGACTTTATTAATTGACAGGCGCATCGTAGCAATTTTACTTACCAATGTGTCATAATTATGATGTATACGTATACATACATGTTTCAGGTTGATTGCGTTTATGTTTCTACGCATTATTAGTTTATTGAGCGTAAACGTAATACGCAGAACGCTGAACGAAATAATAGCCACATGTAATTGTATATTAAAAAAAAAAAAAAAAAAAAAGAAAAATTTATGATTCTTGAATATATATTTTGAATAAATTAAATACGGTTAAATAATATAATTATGTTTTTTTCCTTTTTTTAATTTTGATTTAGTTTATTAACCGTAATTATTAAAACAAATACAAAAGCAAAAGCAACATTATTATATTGAGAGGAAATGAGACAGAAAATAAAAATTCTAATTGATTATTACATATGTCAAAATAAAAAGTGTCAAAACAATTATGGAAAATGCTATGTCATTAATAAGACTTAAATTATGACACTGTAAAAAAATAAAAAAATTAATTTAATTTAACATAGTAAATATGTAAATACAGCGTTACATGTCAATGTCAAAATCAAGCTTTTAAACTTTGAATCATATCTATTTGAATAATTTGGAATTGTTTTAAAATTATAATTCTGAGTGGGTGATAGCTGCTGCGTAGTAACTAACTATTCTATTGATATTTCATTGCTGTGGTAATTTTAAATTCTTTGTGACATATTCAGAGATTTTAATATAGATATCCAATTTCAATAGTTCTTTACATATATATAAATAACTAAGTATTAAAATTTATAGATTTTTAACTTTATTACAAGAATTTATGAGAATTGTAAATTTTCAGACTTAACTAGAAGAAATTATGGAAAGAATATATATTAGTCAAGATTATATAATTTAATTAAGTTTTTGTCAAAAATCAATTAACATTTTTATGCTATTAAAAGTTCAAAAACACGGAGTAATATAAGCCTATAATCAAAAAAGCTTATAAATAAGCACCTACATAACTTTATAAAAATAATATCAGATTGTTCTTAAATATTTACGCATACGCACAAAATCTTTTTGTTTTATTTTTTGAATTAATTTTCTTTATTGTAAATAAATTTAATTAATTTTATGTGAAGATATTTATGGTATCAAAATTATAGGACCAGTTATTCATTTAAATTTTTTCTTTTTGTTTTAAGATGATCTGCTATTAAAATAATTTAACACGAATAAGTATTTAGAAAAAACATTGTCAACATATTCTGGAAAAATAATACAAACAATCTGAAAATAGTTTTCAAGCATAATTTAATAATTTTTAGCACATTTTCAAAAAAATTGTGAAAAACAATGTGCTTATGTAGTTACTTTCTGTCTGTCTGTCCGTGTGTTTACAGAACTTTTACACCATTTAAAATAAAGAAAAGAAATTTCAACTACGCTTTGGTAGTATAAAAAAATTAATTTCATGGAAGAACTTTTTTCTGTAACCTCATCCGGTATGGAGCTACAGTTCCTCAAAGTTCGCTAAGAACCCTTTATATAAATTATAACCAAAATGTTTTAAAACAATATTTTCAATCTGAAAACGTCAAGCGACAAATGAATACATGTCACACAAATGTATAGGATTGCCACACGGTACTTTAATTTACCGTTATGAGAAACTAAATTTTTGCAAAGTTTTTGACCTCTTTTATAATAATTCAAACGGTTTGAGTTGGCAACTTAGATCTTAAAAGTATCGGACCTTTTAAGGATTAGCCGTTATGAGATCTAAAACTGAAAATAAAGAGATTGTCTCTTGATTTTTTACCATTTCCAACAGAAGTCCCAAAAATTATTATAAATTTTATTATAAACAATTTTTTTCAACATAGACTCTTTACTTAAATACTATAGAAAATTGTTTAATTTTGAATATGTACTTCTTTATAAACCCTTGGTTTTTTTTCATTACTTGTTTTTTGTAACATTTTGTAACATTTTAATTTAAATTATCATTAAAGAAGCTATATTTAATATATTCGTTTTTTTTTTTGTATTTCCGTGATTTCTAGTTTTAATAAGTTTGTTGTATATTTATTTTCGTTATCAAATAAATTTTTTGTTTCATAGTTACAATCATGCATACATACTATTATATTGTATGTTAATTATTCAAAAGGTCGCTTAAGGTTATTTGAGTTATTTAACATGTCTGTCCAGATGTCATTATTTTTTATTTAATGTTTTCTATTTTATTTGCGTATTTTATTTTATTCTTTTCTTTAAAATAAATTTCTTTAAAATAATGACAAAAAATATTCAAAAATAAAAAAAAAAAATAAAATAATATAAATAAAAGACAAATATTATTTATAATCCGACATAATTAATATTTTTGATGATTGTTTGCTGCGGCCGGAATTGATTGTATAAATTTGTTATTAAATATAAAAAGTTTTGTAAATATATAAGTAATTTATGCTTCCGTTTTATTCTTGGATTGCCAATCGATTTGTTAAAGTAGTGTATTTTAAAAAATTGAACTTTCAAACGTAAAAGAAAGTTTTTTACTAATATGTTTCTTCTTCCTTGTGGTTGTCAATCTAGAGTTTGTCTGGCAATCATAATTCGTTGTAGTCTGATTATGTGCCCGATTGATCTGTATTTTTTCCTTTTTATTTGTATTTCAATAGGATTTTCTCGGTACATACTCCAGCGTTGACTGTTGGATATTCTACTCAGCCAGAATATCTTACATATTCGGAGGCATTTATTTATGAAAACATGTAACTTATTAGTAAGCATTTTGGTGGTTAGCCAGGTTTCCCTTGCATATAACAGAACTAATTTAACACAGGCGTTGAAAATCCTGAACTGATATACACAGTTGAGATCTGAGAGGATTATATATTTATTTATTTATTTTTAGTATCAGACAATAGTAAATATTTCTTGATAATATTCATCCTTTGCCTATATGACATTTGAACTTCTTATTAAATTATTTTATCAGAATTTGAACCCTAGACTTTACGATTGAAAAAAACTGAGCTTAGGTCAGATATCTGAGAGGATTTCCAAGTATTTTCCAATCTCCCAAATACTAATCATGCTTTGCCTAGTTTGTTATCAATATTCTTTTATAGTTCCCCCATTTGTGCTTTGAAACTCAAACAATAGAACTTTGGCTCCAATACAAATGATAACTTCAACTAAGATTAGATGGCAACCCTAAAATATTATAATTAATAAAATTTTAATTTTTATATTTGTAAATACAATTTAAACACCGTGTACATATTTAAATAAATAAATGTCAATATTTAGTAGATACAATGTCTTTTTCTTTTGACTAACGGACTGAAGTCGATGTCTTATATATTTTCTTATGTATTCTCATCTTTGTTTACTTATTCTGATTTTTTTTTTACCATGTTTTTTTTTACTATAATTTTTATCATATATTTAAATTCAATAAAAAAAAAATTTCAATTGATATTAATGAATAATACATGAGTTATCATCCAAGTTTTATCTCACTTTAAAAACCAATTTTTGTTAAATTTATAGCAACATTTAAAATATCACAAAAAAAAAAGAAAAATATCACAAAAAATTGTTATAAAAATAATAGTAATGTGAATATTAATGTATTTATACAATATATTAGCAGATATCATTTTTAGTTACAGTAGTCAACCGTGAATCATTAATTACTTATGGTCATCATGTTATTGCTGTAGCATCACCATTATTTTAAATATAAAAAAAAATAATAAAAAATTCAAATAAAATAAAAAAAACAGTCAAGCGAAAAATGTTATTTTGTTGTTAGTTACTTTTTTTTTAAAATAAACACATTATAATATTAAAAATGTAACATTTAAAAAAAAAACCAAATAATAATAATAAAAATATTTAAATAAAATTCAAATTTTTAAAATTACAAGAATAAATATAAAAGAAGTTTGAATTGTTTTTTTTTTTATTTTTATTTTAATACTTTGAAATAGTGCTGGTGTGGAGGTGCTGTAAATTCTCTATGGCTTGTTGCTAAAAAAAAAAAAAAAAATTTTTTGTTTTCATTCTTCGATCTGCTTTTCACCTGATCAATTTGCATTCTCTTATATACGAATATTTTATTCATTGAATAAATGATATACATATGTATAAGTTTAAGATATTATAAAACGTTTTTTGCCACTTGAGTCTCTTTTTTTGTTTTGGTGTTTTAAGTCCAGAGAGTGAGTGTAAAAATTAAAGGCCACCCATAATGAAATTGCTGTTATATGAATACCTTAATATGCTATTAATTTTGTTGCTTACATTAATGCTCTTCTACTGCTGCCGCTACTGATGTTATTGCGTTCAGCTATACTGTAATCAATGAATAATGTCACCACACTGCTATGCTGCTATGGCATTGAAAATCAATGAATGCGGAATATTTTTATTTTGTTTTGTTTTAAAAAGTATTTTAAGTTGACAAAATTTATTGATAAAAAAATATATATGTACATATGTATATTTTTTTGTTTTGATTCTTTTGTTATTATTATTTTGTTTTTTTTTTTAAATCTGATAAAAAATTGTAGTGAAATAATAAAAAAAAATTTCAACTTTTGATAGAGTTTTAAATGGTATAATAAAATTAGTAATACGCTATTAAGTGTGTTTAAAAAATGTGTTAGGTACCTAATTATATATAGGGTTCCTGTAATAACATAATTACTTTGATTACTTTGACATAATTTTTTTTTTCGATTTACTTACACTTTCGCTCATAAATTTATTGAATTTGTGTTAAACTAACCGTTTAATTTTAATTAAAGTGAAAATGTTATTGTAAAAAATAATGTAATTACAATTTATTTATTGTAGTTTTATATTCTAATATAATCTAGATTCATTTTAATTGTGTTATTAAATGTGAGAAGTAAATAGGTAGGTAGTACTTATTAAATACATAGGTACATATTAATTAAATTGAAAATTAAATAGCACTTTTGGTTAATTATTATGAAATTGGAAAATTATTTTATTATATAATTAATGGCACGTTTGGTAAACTTTTAAATTTTTTATTCCCTTGCTTTTGTGACGCTGGCAGATGTTGTTAGTTTTCAAAATTTCTAATTGTATGACAGAATTGAGAATAATAACGACATATATGACAGAATAAGAATGACATAATATATGACAGAATAAGAATGACATAATATATGACAGAATAAGAATGACATAATATATGACAGAATAAGAATGACATAATAGTATCTTGATAGTATCCGTCTGTTCATCAACAATTTTGTTTCAGAAACATTTACCTTGTCAATAAACTGTTGTACAAATATTGAATTTATAAGTTTTATCAAACGGTAAACTTATTTCGATTGAATTTGTATATGTATATGTTCGTTTAAATGTTGATCGTTTCGTTTGTGACATTTGTAATACTATTGAAAATTTAAAGTCGAAGTTGTCAAACTATAAGATTCAAGTATTTATTTACTTATAAATGTTCAATTTTAAAATTTATATAAGTTTTCGGTATATAATTGAATATATCCTATAATACCTTCTCTAAATATAATTGATTAAAATTTTTTTAAAAATATTATGCTTCTACAACTTCTTATCTGTTTGAATATTTGCTACATAACAATCTTTCAATCGCAAAATTTATTTTTTAATTCAATTTTTTAATTAATTTTCAATTTTCCATTTTTTTCCCATTATTTTGTTTTTCTTTTAGTTTTTCGTTTTTTTTTTTTTTTATTAAGTCCATTTTATCCCACTTTTGATTATTTTCTAAATATAAAAAGAAAAAATAAATAAAAAAAAAAATTTAAAATAATTTTCTTATCAAAATTGAAAATCTCTACTACATAGCACCTACATCGAAAAGTGCTCACCATATCAACAAATCGAGTATGTCCTGGATAGAAAATTAAAATAAAAAAAAAAATGTATAAAAAAAGTATTTTTTTTTTTTTATATTTTGTCAGAACAACCGCGATATTTTGCGGCACATTAACATCACAAATCGATTTTCGTTGTTCAAAACTGACGTTAAAAATAATAACAAATGAAAAAAAAAACAAATTCAGAACTTTTACATTAAAAGTATAGGTATATGAAAGTGCATATAAGAGTTGAGGGGGGAACTTTTATAAAAAAAAAAAAAAATTTTTTTAAAATTGTGGCAGCTTTTAATGCTCAAATAGGACTAATTTTTAAAATAATTTTTAACATTCATGCGATACGACGACAACAACACAATAATGATGGTGATGATGGAGAGATGATGACGATGATGATTATCAGGACGAATACTGCAAAAGAAAAATACTGTATATATATATATATATAACTAACTTATGGTAATCCATTTCATGGATAAAGTAATTTCATTTATTTTTTTTTGCTTTATTTCTTGTGTTTATGTTTAAAAAAAAAAACCTTCTTTGTACTGATTGTGATAAAAATGATAGTGATGTTGAAAATGATAATGATGCCGATGAATTTTTGTTGCAGTAATATATGATATTCACTGTAGATGATCATGGTTCTTACAAAAGCCAACTAATCTGTAGATAAATATCAAAAAAAAAATTTTTTTTTTTTTAAATATTTTGATATATACAATCAGACTTTTTAATTTTCATTTCTTGTTTATATTATTAAAAGGCATTTTGGACAGCAGATCTAAAATTACAGAAAGAAATAATTATTTTAAAAAGGATTACCTACATATGAAATAAAAATACTAGAAGAATTCAACCCCTCGGACAGGCAATCTTTTGTATATCCATTAATATTTTGAGATAGTATAGTTTTGTTAATTAATTATCTACTAAATCTTTCTAAAGAAACTAAGTTATCAAACGTTTAAAACTATATATTATCGTAAAATTGTACAAGTAAATATTTCACTTTAACTTTTTGGATTAGGAAATACCGTTACAATTCGATTTTTACAACCAAATACGTCCTAACAAGAATGATATGACTTAATGAAAATGTTTTAAAGATAAAGTTTTTTTCCCAGAGCATTAGTTAAGATGTATTTTAAATGACTCGTATGCGTTGAGCCAACTAAAGCCTAAATACCATAAACTTACATCCCTATTCTAAATTCCCTAGTAGACTTTCTACGAAAAATTTTGCAATTTTCTTAAGGTTAAGTCAGAATTAAGAATCGTTTTTTCGTAGATTATCTCCGACTTAACTGTACGAGGGAATTTAGAATAGGGGTTTTAATGTTTCTTAGTACACATTTTTTCAAGTTTTTAGTAAATGAATATAATTTCCAGCTGAGTAAATTTCTCAAATGAAGCATAAAATTTCTGTAAGAAACCTTAAAACAGTTACAATTATGTCAATTATGTACTTTAAACATTTTAAAATCACCATGTCATTGTCGTGTAATAGAATATCTATTAACTTTACTTCATTTTAGTAAAATTGCAATCAATTGACTTAAATATAAAACTTAACAATGAGTAAAAGAGATGACAAATCTAAATGTCAAATTAAATGATTCCAATTTTTTAAAATCAACCCAATTTTTCTTTTTGGTGGTGACAACTTACATTTAATTTTGTGCAAAAAAAACACAACAAAAAAAGCAACAAAAGTCTAATGAAAACCATTAAATAAAATTGGTTTAATGAATTGCGGAAAATTCTTTTATATTTCATCAAAGGAAAAAAATTTTAAATTTTTGTTTTTTTTTTCGCATAAATTTTCTAATTTTCTTTAATAGGATTTAATTAAAATGATGTAAAACAGTTCTTGATTACAAATTGTTCACAGGCAAAAAAAGTGAAACAATTTTAAATTAGGGTACATAAATCAACATGGAATTTTTTTTTGGGGCTAAATAAGGGAATTTAATAAGGGAAAAATTTGTTAAAAATTAAATGTAATATAAGATAAAGTAAATTGGGTGACAAGAAAAATTGTGGTATTTTAAATTGTTAATGTTATTGAAACCAATTATTTAATTTTGTTCTTTTGAAAATTTTAAATTGGATTTAAAATATAAATTAAAAAAGTTATAAGAGAAATATTAAATTATTGCAGAATAAGTTGTAAATTTAAAAAAGATATATACAAAATTAATAAAATAAAAAGTTTCTTTGACAGATAATTTATATCTATTAATTGTCATCTATATGATTTGACATTTTTTTTGGTTGGTAATTGACATTTTACCTTTTCATTGAAACAGTTATTATTGGAAACTTTTTACGAGTAGGTACTGTATGTAAACTTTGCACACTCTAGAAGAAATGAAAAATAGACTCTATGTACCTTTAAATCTGAATGTATCGAAATTCCTGATAAATATAAAGGAAACCCCGAGTAGACTCATTGAACCACAATCTATCAATATATTCAATAATCAAAAATTTATATTAAAACATAAAAGATAATATTGTGTACTATTAATTTAACTAACAATATCAATAAATATTTAAATAATTATCATGTTCCTAAATTGTTGTACCTGTCACAAGAATTAATTTGACATTTATACAATAAAAAAACAATAAGCCCTTAAAAAATTCTAACCTAATTTTTTTAGTATTTATTTATTCCAAATTATTTTCCTACTCCCCCATCTATTTACTAACTATATATAATATATATATAATTCACAGTATGTAATTAATCTCCTTAAAGTAAATAAGCAAAAAAAAACCCCATCCAAAAATCAATTTGATATTTTTCTTCATTGAATTTTTTTAGTGTGAGGGGTGAGTAAAGTGAAATTTAATCTTCTGGTATTTTTTACCGCAATGAAAATATTTTTTTTATTTTTTATTCCAAAAATTTCCTCAATTCAACAAGATAAATAAATATATATATATATATATATATATTTATTTTTTGGTTTTAATAGTTTTTCATTTGTTTTTTTTTATCTTTTGAAAACATTTTATGTCCGATGGTCAAAAATCAATTTGTTATTTCCAATAAAAATGTTGAAGGATGATGAAATACAAAAAAAAAAAAACACAACAATGAAAACACTTTGAACAAAACGATTTATAAAAAAGTGTATGTTTATATTCTAACGTAAAAAAAACTACTCATTTGAGGGGTTGATTTTCTGTTTCCTCATTATTATAGGAAACAGTTAAAGACGAAATCTTTGGTCATCTTCTGGTAGTGTAGTGCAATCCTAACAAGAGATAAGGAATTTAAAAAGAATTTAATTTGAATTAACATATTTGAATTAACAAGTGAAACTAAAATCAATCTAGTTAACAGTTTTACTAAATTTGAAACTTCAAAAATTAAATTGAAATTTTTCGAAGAGCAGGTTTAGAAAACTTGGCAATGGATTCTATAAAATAGTAAACTTTTGAATTGCCGAAACTGTATATAATATTTCGGATTTCATTCAAATTTCGAATTTTATCGTAATACTTTTACTAAAATTCCTACAAGTAAAAATTTTTTAAAAATAATTTCATTTCACATGAAACATGTAAACTAGCCTTTAAGTATAAAAATGTCAAATAAAAAAAAAATAACAAATACTTAAACAAGTCCTTGACACTTTTTTTTAAAGTGACAAATTAGTTATCAATTAGATAACAGAAATTTCTTAGATAGTATCAAGCTTTTTAGAAGTAAAAGTAATTACAGATTACAGTCAACATCTGCTAAATTGAAAATTCCCTCCCTCTTTTTCTTTTTGAAATAAATCAACTTAAATTACTTCAATTTTGGGGAATTCCGACTCCATGTTATAAATTCAAGGTAAAAAAAAAACAAGTGAAGAAAATAATTTTAAGAAAATTAAATTTAAAAAAAAAATTTATAAATTTTCTTTTTTAGCTGAAATGTTAAGAGGTGGGTCTATTTAAAGATCATTAATCAAATTTTAGATTTTTAGGTATAAAGTATCCAAAGAAAAGTAAAATCTCGTATTTTATCTGTAATTAAATGGGGAGTACGTGAGTGTGACTAACAGAATAACAAATTGTTGACAAAATTTTGATCAAAATAAATAAAAATTAAAACACTCGAAATATATTTTTAAATGTTTAAAAAGAAGTTGAAAAGTTAGTAATAAATTAAAATTTTTTTTAGGATTAACAATATCTTATAAAAACAATTAAAAAATTAGGTTAAATTATATTTAAATAATTAGTTAAATATACCTATTTCGTATGCATGACTTAATTTTTTATGTTAAGATTTATATTTTGTAAAATATAATTTCATATTCTATATTATTGCTTATATAACGATTAACGACTGACTCCACAACTAACATTTTATAACGATTTTAAAATTAGTTATTCAAAATTTAGATTTTAATTATTGAATATAATGTTTTTCTTTTTAAATTAAAGGCTATTTAAATTTTAAAAATAATTCCTTCACATTTGCATTTAGTTCCGCTGAAAAAATAAAAATCAAAGATACGAAAAGACCAAAAATTTATCATTTACTTCCTACGTGAGAATATTCCTGAAGTGTTTTATGATGATTGTAAATATTTCTTTTTTTATCATAAACTTTCTTATGTCTTTCCGGTTGTTTTTAAATTAATTCCATTTTCTTCATCCAAAAATAACAAATTGTACTTCAACTAAATTCTAGAAAAACACGAAACATTTCCTTTAATTAATTGAAGTTCATATTGTAGTCTTAACATGCTAACATATGTGCAAATCTAATATAAAAAAATTACGAAAGGACAAAATAAAAATGAATATACAGTTATTTTTGAATATATCCTTTAAAAAGTCTTTATATATTTATATACACATTCATATTAGAATGCTTACGTAGAATTTCGTAAATTGCAGTTTAGATGTGCAAAATACGAAAATTTAATTGTATTTTACAACTAAATTTAATTCCTTGAAAAAAAAGGAAGAACGGAAGTAAATAAAAAATGATTATTTATTCGGATATGTTATTATAAAATACATACGTACACAATTTAATTCAATGTTATTTTAAATTAGAATTAAAGTGTTCAAATTATACTACAATATTTTGTTTAATAAAATTGCTTTTCTTCTAAATTTAAATTATTATATTTAATTATTTTTTTTTTTATTAGCATATAAAATCGATTAGACTTGGGTGAAGGTGTTCTTTAAAAGTTCTAAAATTCATATAATGTTCTATTATCATTTTATGGTACCTATTTAAACTAAAAAAACCCCTGTGCAGTTACACAAAGAGTTATTGTAAAATCGCTGAGTTTAATTTTTTTTTATTACCTTAATTTTGCATTTTGTTACCCATTTCCTCACCAATTAGCGGTAGGTCAAAAGGCTCGTTTTCTTGTGAAAAGGTTTCCTCAGTAAGCCTACTCTTCCATGTTATTTTAAAAGCCTAATTGCCTAATTGATGAAAATAAAAGTGCTACAAAACAACTTCCTTATTAACTAAATTTTCAGTCCCTGTTCCTTCCGAGGTGTGTTTCTGTTTGGGTTTGATAAAATCTGAATTTTTAAATGCGTAGAATTAGTTGCTCAAGAAATCGCAGTATATAATTTGCCATGAGCAAAGCAAGGTTCTAAAAAAAAAGCCTAGCTTTTTAAATGCTTGACCTTGTTTAATAAATTAAACTAAAAAAAAAAAATTCCTAAGTAAACCTTATTTCATAAATTAAAAAAATGTTATGTATAATAATAAATTGTGAAAATCAGTATCCAGAAATGATGTTTTAAAATATATACTGAAAAAATCAAGAATTAATGTTTGTATTTAAAATTCCTGTAGATATTTATTTAGCACCCAACTTTCAAAAAAAATAAATTTAATAATCCTCTAAGGATTTCTTTTACAGTTATAACTGAATTTTTTTTAAAAAATATTACGCGTTTTCTTGATTTTCATGTAAGATGTCATGATCGAAATAAACGAAAAATAAAACTGACATTTATAATAAACTTTGACAGAATCTAAAGTCAATTGTGAATATTGATTTTGAATTCTATATATAGGAATTATTTTTATTTTTAATTAATTGTTAAAATTTATTTAAAATTACCTAAGGTTTTCGAAATATTATTTTTTTTTAATTTATTTATAATAATAATTAAAAAAAAATTAGTGATATGAACGCATGACACATTTGACATATTTGACACAATAATATCAGTGTATAAACACAATGGCAACTTATAATGAAATTATTTATGTTAGTAATCAAATTTTTTATTTTTAAATTCTATTTTTAATTGCAGTAAAAGTTAAATAAAAATTTATATATATATATAAATAAATACCCCTTTAATTTTAAATTGTACCTATAAAAACTTATCATATTACGTTATATATATATTACGCTATACATATGTATATGATATGTGATTCAAATGTTTCATATATGCTCAAAAACTTGACAGGTTATTTTATTTTTATTTAATTTTTTTTCTATTTTTTTTGTTTTTAATTTCCGTTTACTACAAACGTTCTATATCTTGTTTTTATTTACTATTTTTAAACATTAAACTAATAGTATAGTAATTATTTTCTATTATGTGATAATATCACATACTATATTATATACTAAGTATAAAATATTTTTAATATTTAAATGTGAACCCATTATTTTTATTTGCAATTAAAAGTATAATGTGTGGGACGATTAAGGTGAAATTGCAAATTGACTGTTTGATATAAACTAATTTTTTTTATTATAATTTTTTTTTTATATAATATATATACCTATGTATATATATTAAATATATAAAAATATAAAAATTTTACTTATTTCTTTTGTTTAAAAGTAGCAAATAAATTAAAAAATAATGTAACATAGTTCGTGACAAAAAATTATCAGTATATTCAGGGGTGGCATTGAATTAATTGTAATTCCCAATATGCATTTAAATTACAAACTATTTAGTATAAAGAAAATTGTAATAATTTGCAAATATAATGGTTAGCTGCTATTTTATAAATGCATTTATATTCTAATTATTCAAAATACAGAATTATATTATGATTTGATTAATAAGTAAAGGTAAGATAATTAATTGTAAGTGAATGAAAATTCCATTATTTAAAAAAATTATAATTTTCTAATTTACGAATCTATATAAAAGCGAAAGTTTGTTTGTTTGTTTGTATGTAGCGAATAGACTCCTAAACTGCCCAGTCGATTTTCATGAAAATTTGTATATAGAGGTTTTTGGGTACGGAAAGAAACTGTGTGCCAAAAATTTTCTCTAACGGACCGCCAAGTTGGGGCTTTGGTGCAAGTACTTAAACTTTTTTGTCCTAAAATGAAAACGGTTTGACCGATTGATTTCAAATTTTGTATACGTGATGCTCCTTGAAAATTGAGTGGACAGTATTAACAGTTTTGGAATTTATTAACCCATGTCGGCCCAACGGGTGGTCAAAAAAAATTTTGGGTCCAAATTTTGTCCGATTTTACGAAATACTGCTTCAGCTAAAAAGAAAGCCTCCAAAAATATTTTGTTGAGTTCCATTAACCCATTGTATATGTATTCCGTTTTGAGAATGAAGTTAACTCTTTTAACAGATTTGGAATTGGTTTACCCATGCCGGCCCGTCGATTGGCAAAAAAAAGATTTGGAAGCAAATTACGTGCAATTTTGCGCATTACTGCTTTGCCCAAAGAGAAAGTTGAGTTCCGTTAACCCATTGGGGCTCAGTGGTTTTTTTTTAGATTTTTGCGTTACTTAACTCTAAATTAGAAACGATTTGACCGGTTGACTTCAAATTTTATATGCGTGAAGCAACTTGAAAATGGAGTTGAGTCTGTTAACAGTCGTTCCTACGATTGGTCAAAAGAAATTGTTTGGAAGTAAATTCCGTCAAATTTTGGAAAGTAGTTTGTATTGCTTTGAATTACAGAAAGTTTCAAAAATTACTAGAATAACTCTAGAAAAATCGTTTTAAAAAAATTGCTTTCATACATTTTAAAATTTACATGTGTAAACCGTGTGTAATTTTTGTATTAACTTTTTGCAGTAACATCAACTTCAATTAAACCTCCATTGAAAGGCGCAGCAACGGGCACCGGGTATGAGCTAGTTATGAATAAAACTAAAAAATAAATTCCTTCTATATACGTTTCTTTGATTAACTTAAAGAAGTTACTTTACTTAATTTGATAACAGTATCAATCCCGAACGTGTTGATTAAATCATAATTTTACCTTTAACTTAATATCTTCAATTTATTTAGTTCGACTTTAAATATAAATTATCTCCTTCATTTCTCCACATTTTCCAATAAAATACAGGACGTTAATAAAATTAAATATAACTTCTTCCTTTACTGTTTTTTTTTTTTTTTCAATCTGAATTTAATCAAAAAATTACAAAATTTTATTATTATGATATTTTCTAAATTATTTTATTGAAAAAATTTTATTCCCAGAGGTCTCTTATATCTGTTATGTTTTTATATATATTCGCTCCACCTATACCTACTTGTCTTGGGGTTAATACAAAATGTATCCTTTTAAATGAGTCTTTGGTACTTCTTGATTTTGTGTTTTTCAAAAAGGATAAATAAAAAGACATAATCAAATTATGGCACAATTTAAGAGTCAGTTAAAAATAACAACAATAACAATAACAAATATCATAAAAATTTTCTGAGAAAAAACAAAATATAAACTGAATTCCAATGTCTGGAAAATTTGGTTGTGGTATTAAAAAAAAAGACTTAAAACTTCCCCGAACTCCAATCTAATAAACAAGGGCTAATAACTGCAAAAAAACAAAAAAAAGAAGATTCATTTCCTATAAATACCAAATATATATACATATATATATGAAATTAATTGAATCGAAAAGTATAAAATTTATATTTTATTTTCATTTTTTTGTGTTTATTAAATTTTAAAAATTCATGAACGTTTTCTGAGGAGTTTTTTTTCTGATATTCATTCATAAAAATGTTGTTTTTTTTAATAAGTTTTTATAAAAAAAAAATAACATTTTTAATACAAATAGAAATACAATAAATTTACATTAACAATTTTTTATTATTATTAATAATATAAAATATTATATTAAAAATGTACTGCACTTCCCTTATAAGAACTTTTAATAAAATTTAAATGAGAAAAATTAAACTGCATTCACATACATTACAAGAATTGAGTCTACTATTGAGTATACAATTAAATATATTAGTTCTAATTTCACCTTATATTCATAGGAGAAAATTCACAGTAGGCCAAATTGGTCATATACCAGTAAGTTGTTAATTGATGCATTATAGTACGTTTGGCTAATTGTAATATCTTTTAATATTGAAATTAAAGTTTATATAGTGTTCTTTTTATTCATTATATTTTTTTAAATAATATTTCTGTCAAACAATATCCAATTTTCAACTTCATAATAATAAGAGCTTTGTTTAGTGTTCGCCTCTGAAATTTCGATTTTTGCACAACCCTGGCTATGTTTGTTCTTAAGTTTAATAGCAAAATGTCAATTTGTTAATATTGACAAATCACATTTGACACTTTAGTATTAATTTAAATCTATTGTGAATTGTACTTTATATTACAGTTAATAATTATAATCAAGTTATTGACTTTTGTTAACAAGGTATTAGTTCAAAATTCAAAGAATTGAACTTTTTAAATGTGACATTTGACATTTTAGTATTAAGGTAAATCGATTGTAAATTTTAACTTGTATTAAAATTAATAATCAAAATCAAGATATTTACGTTTGTGAACAAGGTATTAGGTCAAAATTCAATGAATTGAATTTTTCTAAAATTTTTCGAAATAAAATAGTTGCATACGAAAATAAATGGTTAACAAAGTTTATTAAACAATGTTGCTGTTTCATCAAAGTGACTAAGATACAAGTGTATAAGACATTTATCAAATTTTATTTTAAAAATCTCCATATATTCAATTGAATTATTTTGGATCTAATTTTATGAAACTTAAGCATTTTGACTTATAATCTTGTACACACAGCATGTAAACATATTATTTAATTTTTCAACCCTTTTAATTTCATTTTATTTTTATATTATTTTATTTAATTATTCATATTTTGTCCTGTTCAAGAAAAACAAAAACAAAAAAAAAATAACAACAAACATATACAATTTTATAAAAATAATTTTTGAAGTTTTTAAAGGCAGTGAGCATCATCAAGTTAAAAAAATATCTAATCCTTTATTCAACCTTTTTTATAATTCTTTCTTTTTCTTTAAAATGAAGAAAACTTTTTACTTCTGATTTTCATCGTTAAAATTTGACAAAAAAAAAAAAGCAAAAATATTAAAATTTAAAAGTAATTTTGAATAAATGCTTGATTTTTGAAAGCAGTTGATATTCTGACGAAAACTTCCCAGGTTTTTTTTTTTCAAACATCCTGAAAAATACATACAAAAACAATATCATAATGTTATTTTTATTAAAACCAAAAAAATTACCGCCATTATTATTCTATTTCAAGCTATTTTTGCTAAATTTTTAGAAACACAAAATACCTGAAGTTAAGTCAAATGGAATAAAAGAAAAATGAATTTTTAATAAAATGGGAGAAAAAAAGTTATGATTTAAAGGAAAGCATTTAATCAAATGATTTTTCGAGAGACTTCTTTATTTAGAACTGTATAGTGTACAACTGAAATTTTAATTAAAATTTTATCAAACTAATTTGAATAAGAAAACATAGGCTTTATAGGCTTTAAGTGCTATCTGTAAAACTGTTAGACTAATAAGCCTGTCTATACTATAGGTACATGCTTTGGAAAAGGTTTGATATTATATTCGTGTTATTAGAATTGATCTTAATGAATTCTACATACAATTTAAGCATGAGATATGAGTGGCTCAGAAGTAAAGTGGCCTAACCCTCAACACAAAAAATTTTGCTTTTTTTGCATAAATCGCATAAGAATTAAATGTAGAATTAGGCTGCAAACTTAAAAAGTTCAACTTCCTATTCCATTTGGGTTATTTTTTTTGGCATAACCCATTTTTCATATTTTTTTTAGTGCAAAAGTGGCCTAACCCTCATTGTGGCTTAGGCCACTTTAACACTAAAAAAAAAACAATATATTTTAAAAAAAATTGTGGCTTAGAATTTAATTTTTTTAATCAAAGATATATTTTGCAAGCTTCTTTTTAGTAGATTATCAAAGAAATTTAAATTTTATTATAAAATAAATAAATTATTATAATATCTTAATTTATGAACAACTCAAATATTACCTTTTTATAATTGAAATGTAATATATTCATATTACATTAAGACGAATTACCATTAGACAAACTCAAGAAATGCATATATATATATTAAATATATGTAGGTATATAATATACGTATATATATATTAAATTAATAAAGTTTTAATTTAGGTCACTTTTCTATTGAAAAAATAATAATAAATTTTTTTAAAATATAATAGAATTCTTTGCATTGGAAGACATGAATTTGCATCGTTTGTGTAATTTTATTATCGATATCAAAAATGTATTAAATTCATTAAATTTATCATAACATAGTGTTTTGTTTGATAAGAAAACCGGTTTTTTTTTTTTTTTTATAAAAATATTATTAATATTTGTATTTAAATATAAATTTCATTAAATATCATTTTGTCATATTAAATATTTAAATATTAAAATATTAACAATATGATAAAATGAAAATGCAGTCAAACCCATCTATAAGAAAACCTTAAAAAGCTTAAAAGAATAAGAGTTTGGAATTTCTTTTTTCATTCTATCATACTAGTTGACTGTTTTATAAGAAACCCGATAAGAACAAAATACTTTAGTGCAAAGTTATAATTTAGATTTAATTATGTACTTTATAAATGTACATACGGTATTTCCGTATGTCCGTATTATATACATGAAGTGCTCGGAAAGCAAAACAAGAAGTTTCTTATAAGTGGAGCCCGGTGTAAAAATTATTAATAATGTTATAAAATGAAGCATTAGGTTATTGTACACATTATTATTAAAAAAATTATTTTTACGAATTAAAAATAGATCACTATTTTGTTGTAAGTTTCAGGTAACACAATATGATTTTTTTTATATTGTAAAATTAAAAATTATTGTGCGCTAAACAAAATTAGACCTAAAATGAAAATAACATGGGTGTCGTTGTACCTGGAAAAGAATTTGCAATTGGAACATGCAATTGTAAAAAAAAATGTCCTTCAAAATACTCTGTTTCACATCAAAAAATATACATTACTGTGTCCAAATGGAAGAAAAATAGCATCAGAAAAAAAATACTTATTGAATTTGTTGAATTTTGTACCACCAGTCCATAATGTTTTCTATAATTGCCTGGAAACCGAAAATGACGTGGATGAAATTATTTTTAGTGAGTCAGAAGAGCACTAACTATTCTATAATATGAATATTTTTTTAATTTTTTAGATTTTATTTAATTTTTTGCGAAAAAAGAATATATTTTGTTTATAAGCTATAAATATTTGGTATATTTTCCCAGAAACTTGCTCTTTTTTTCATTTTCGTTTTTTTTTTCATTCCCTTTTTTTTTAAGTATATTTTTATTCAAAATTTATAAAATCAAAAGTACTTTATAAAAAAAGTAATTTTTAAAATCTCTTAGGTCCCAGAGTGCTATTAACAACATCCATTCTATTCGTAAGGAGTTATAATACGTGTAAAATTTTAAGTTGAACACTTTAGCAGAAATCCATAAATGTTCAAACGAACTTACGTTTTTACAATTTTGATATTATTCTACAAAGTAGTTTTGGTTTTTCGATTTTCTTTTTAAAGAAAATTTTCTAACTCAAAGCGGCCTAACCCACAAATAATTTTAAATATTTCCATTTTTTTAAAAAGGCAAACGGACTAACCCACATTTTTTTAAAGATATCGCTAAAATAATACCACCATCGTAAAGAGCTTGAAAAATTAAAAAAACATATATATATATTCGTACTCGAAGTCACAATCGTAGTTAATATTTTATAAAAATAATAAAAAAAAAATTTGAAATGTATTTTTCACAATAAAAATTCTATGTTGGTTAGGCCACTTTACTTCTGAGCCACTCATATATACTACACTTTATAATATGTAGAAACGTCTTCTATATTTTCAATTGATACAATACAATTATATTTTGTTTATATTGCAATAATTTTGTATTTGAGTTATATTGTATTCTATATCTGTGAGTTATATTATTCAATTAAATTATTTGTTTATATTCTTATGTTAATGCATTTTTTATTAAAGATATATAATTATAAATTATTGATTAAACCATTAACATGAACCCAATGACGAATGATGGGCTGAGTCAAGTCGAAAACCAGATAAAAGGTTTTTCCCTTTCGTTGAGATTCGAACCAGGGATTTTCACCCGTTTAAATTTGCAACTCTGAAATATATTATAAATATCGTTCCTAGATTCCGTTACGTAATGAAGTTAGTTTCATAATGTAAATTTTAACTTGCTTTAAGACACTGTCTTTAAGCTTTAATTAAATGACAATTCGTATATATATTCAAATGTAAATTATACACTATTTTAAAAACAATAGAAGAATTGAAGAATTTGCTTATATTTAAATTTTTTCACAAAAAAACAATAATTTGTTTGCATGACAAGAAAATTCACATTTAGCAACAAAAGAAATTATAAATTTTTAAATATATGAACTAATCTATATACAAATTAACTTACTATTATACAATATGATGGCAATAATATAAGATTTGATTTTATTATTATATTTGTAGAAAATTTTCATTTTGCCTCTGGAAATATTTATGTATATAGAATTATTTGCATAATATATATATACAATAATATAATTTAAGAATACACGCTTTTCAATTGTTGATTAAACTTCTTATGAATTTGTTGATCTAGATCTATAAATATATATATATATACATTTCTCCCAATTTCGAGTACTTCCTTGTTTTTTAACAGTTCCGTTCTAATAAAAAAATTCGAATATTTTTTGAATTAAGAAAATTTTATAAAATAAATATTTTTCTTTTTAAAAGAAAACTCTTTCCTCGGAAAATTCCTAAAAACCAAACTTCCTTTAATAAGAAAATGAGAATTTGTTTTTTTTAGAAATTTTGATTTGAATTTGAATTTTTTTTTTTTGGGTATAAAGCAAAATTCGGCGTTTATTGATCAACTAACACGTCATTATAGAATGAATTTGAAAACAATACAACTTAATTTTAAATTTAAATACAAGAGAATATAATAGAAAAGAAAAACAATGAAGGAAAAGATGAAAAATTGTTTTTCCTACTGAAGTTGTTTTATTGTAATTAATACAAACAATTTAAGAACTTTTTTTTTACTTTTATTTGAACAGTGAATGATTTTATATTTTGTTTTAAAATTTATTAGGAAATACATTTGTGTTGTTTAAACGACAAATAGCATTTCATAAAAAACATCTTTTAAGAGTTTTAAGATTTTAAACTTAATTTTTTTTTTCCAATGTTGCTTCAATTACAAAAAAAATTTTAAGAATAAAAAGAAGTTCACAAAATCCTTATATAAAACTCAAAACTGGAAACAACTTAGTTAAATTTAATTTAGAATAAAATCATGCAATTCAGGAAAACTCTTCTAAATATCTTGTTAGACTTTCAATGTTGTTGTTCCTGACGAACGCAGTTGAAAAACATTGAAAGTCATTGAGAATAACGGCACTAGGATTCTCTGAATAGACGCAGGATTATTTCTCTGAATAACACGTACCAGGTTTCTCTGGAGTAAACTTTAAAAAATCGAAAGTCATCTTCTTCTTGATGTACCAGGTTTCCCTGGATAAGAGTAAACTTTAAAATATCCAAAGACTTCCTAAACACCATCTTCCTTAAATCCCAACATTGGAAAAGATTTTAAATTTAAAATGTGAGCATTATTGGTTTTCGAAGAAACATTTGCTTAATAAAATATGTAACAAGGAACTTAAAAATTCCTAAAGATACAATATATATATGTATATATAACCCAAAGAAAATTACCAACCAATCATGATTAACACATTCTTCCTTTCTTTTTAAGATTTTAGGAGTTCAAAAAATGAAAATATTCAACAAATGTGTTCTGAATTTTAAATGCTTCATTTAAAATTTATCCATATTTTGAATCCATTGTTATATTCTTCAAAAAAAACACCAAAACTTTGAATCTAAAAATTTATTGTAATCCTTTAAGGAATCTATAAGTGTGTATAGACTAGCGCAGAAAAAAAAAGGATAATAATTTATTAGAGAAAAACATCATCCATTCACACAGTATCCCCACAGTCCAAACAGACATATTTACACAAACATTGTATGAAGTTTATAACATTTTCCAACGATTTCTTATGTCCAATCCAACTAAAATATTCATGGAATATTTAAATATGAAATATTTGGAAATAAATATATTAAAAAAAAAACAATTTAATAAATAATATATTGCATAATCGAGGGTCCAAAAATTTCAAAAAAAAAATAAAAAAAAAACAAATCCTTAACAAGAGAATTATCAGTTTGGGAAGAATTTTTGGAAATTGAATCAAGATTCAGGAGTGAAGAAAATTCTTATTATTATTCATAGATTTGTTTGTAAGCTAATCACAAACTTTGAAATGATACAAAGAACATTTGTGGATTTAATAATGGGTGAATCGGGTCTGCTTGTAAAAAGGATATACATTATAATATAATGTTGTCAGGTGCAATTAAGATATTATTGATTTTGGTTTTTGAAATGTGGGATATTTGTGGGATTTATTAATAAAATATTAAAAATCTTAAAAAAACGGATTTTTATTCAATATTTATGTGATTAGCAAATCAATGTAAAAAAGTATAAATAATTTATGAAAATTGTTTTTGTATTCTTTTACAAATTGTAAAAAAAACAGTCGAGTTTTTCTATACAGAAGGTAATTCTGATTTTAGTGTTTTTATAAAAATTAAAGAAACACTTTAAAACATATTGTTAAGGCTCGGTAGACAACATCTCTTGCTATCAAAAGTACCAAACATATTAAAACCAATTCTGGTAGTTCTAAATTGTTTTAGAATCTTTAATAATTTCTTTAATATAAAATTACACTGGTTAAAATTAAGATATCTTCTATTTTAATAGTTAATCTCATGATGGAAGAGCCCAAATTAGAATCACACAAGAAAAAAATATATTTATTTATATGGTCTTTATTTGATTATCCTCTACTCAAAGTTTTCCAAAGTGAACTAAGGAGGGCAACGAATGCTCATCCTTACTGTGTCGAATTATTAAGATGGTGTAACACCGCTTATTGGAAGTCGTTTGTTATGCGCATCTCGAGACTATGGAATTATATTCCGTCCAAAGTGTTCCCTAAAGTTGGTAATTCGTATGTGTACGACTTAATTAAATTTTAGAATAATATTAACATCTTTCTCCTTAATATCCACGATAATCCAAAAATCTTATATAGTCCCAAAATCCTTCCATATCTCCATCCCTATAACCTAACTGTACATTTATGTTACAAGGTTCCTTCCTAAAGTTTGGTTCAAAAAGGTTGTGGTTTTGAAGTTTTAAAGCCGCACACTACCCAAAAAACACCACACAGTTTCAATTTAAAAAAAAAATTTGCTTTGAGAATATAACTCACAGACACAACAATAACTTATATTAGAAATGGAATTGTATATCAATTTGAAATCAAACCTTTGTAAATTTAGGAAGGCCTTGTAATATCTAATTTATTTTATTTCAAACTAATATAATAATAAGAATTTTAATAATGCCCAGTACTTTCACTCTTTGCTAACATGTAGTGCCAATTGTACCGGAAGGCCAATACGTCTTGGAGTTTAACCCATGATCTTTAACTCTTGTATTGTTTCATAAAATTCCCAAGATATTCTTTATAAAATCTGCAAAAAAAAAAGGTTCATAATTAAATATTACAGAAACTTTGATTTAACCCTCATCTTAATAAGCTTAACAAAATTATCATATATTCAGTTTTGATAAACTCAACTTCCAAATTCAATTTTAATTTAAAACAAAAATAATCATCTTTTTTGTTTTAACTATAAGAAAATTGATTTAGCACGTCGTGTAAACGCAGTTTCCTGTTAAAATTGAACTCTTCTTTAAATTATATAAAACCAATTTTTAAAAACAAAGGAAACCATTTTCGTAATTTTTTTTTTTTTTTTCATTAAGAACAAAATCCCATTTTGTCAAAATGTCCAAATTGATGATTTTTTTTTGTTTTTGAAGTTTTTTTCTCTTTTTTTATACATATGGCATCTGTCCACCTTTTGAAATTATAAAACTTAGTTATAACATCAGTAACGACTAACGATTATTAAGCATCAGAATTAAAAAAAAAATAAAAATGGAGTCAAAAACCGAACGTAAACCTTTACAAAAAAAAAACAAAAAAATAACCACCAAATCAAACTTAAAATCCTGAACTGTTGATCATATAGCATCACATATGTAATCACTTGTTCTGACTGCGAAAATTAAAAAACAAAAACCAAACGCAGATTTTCATAAACTCTTTTTACGAAATTTTATTTTTTTTTTTTAACATTATGGGGCCGTGTTCTTTGTTTTTGTTTTTTCTTCCTGAAATTATAATTTCCAGAAAAAAAAAAATGAAGAAACCTGCAAAAAAACTAAAACTACTGACAAATGAAAAGAATTTAATTATTTCTTCATGATGGGATTTAGTTTTGTTTTGTTTGGTTTTTTTATTTTTGGTTTTCGATGAGAGAGCGCCACAAAAATATAATTTTAATCCAATCCAATTTCAATTCCACTCAATTCCCGATTCAATTTTAAAATTTTTTTTTGTTTTTTTTTTACTTTTTTTATAGAATTTTTTTTCTGCAGGTACTTTGTGGGCAATCATCTTATATTCTGATTTAATAATTGTCATATTAATGAATTTACATTTAATTGGTCAGCTGATTATTCAATTCATGAATTTGCGGTCAACATAATAAAATTGAACATTTCATTAGGTTGGCTCATATTTTAATATTAAAGGCTAAGTGAATCAGTGGTTAGAATGTCGAACGTTAATTCGAGGAGCCTGGGTTCGAATTCTCGTTAAATTCGAAAAAAATCTTTATCTAGTTTTCAACTCGACTCAGTTAACCATTTGCCATTGGATTCAAATAAAGACCATAACCATTTATAAATAATTCTATATATCTTTTATAAAAATTCATTAATAAAACAGTATATTAAGATATAATTTAATTGAAAAATATAACTCACAGATACAGAAATATCTTATAATTCAAATATAAAATTATTACAATATATAACAAAGTAGAATTGCATTTATTCTACATGTTCAATTGTATACTATGTCATGTTAAAGTTGAGTTTGGAATTCAAGATTTCTAATTCTAATAATAAAAATATAATATGTCCCCACTATTCGAATGTACATATGGTATTGATTGACATGTTTATTAGCCTACTAGTTGAATAGTTAGCACTTGTAAGAGTTTGTATTTAAGAACTGATCCTTAGATAAAATCAAACCAAATCAAAGTTTTCAAATATCCATTGTTTCGGATCTCTTAATATTCTTCAATAGCAATGATCTAATGGTTCATAAAACATTCAACTGAATCATTTTATATTTAAATTATACTTTTGCTTTTCAATTAAAAACTCAAAATTAATAATTAGTTACCTTAAGTAAAATTAGATTGAAAAATTATTTCAACAATACCTGTGACAGTATGCAAATGCGTTGAAAATAAATAGTGTGGGAAATTTATTAATAATTATGCGTACATTTCGTCACAGATAATATTCGAATAGCCCCTGGGTGATGATCAAAACAAATTAAAAATAAAAAGACAAGAGAAAAATCATATCGTTTTTAATTTTGTATTTTTTTTCACCATTAATTTTTTGCGGATAAACAGTAAAAACAAAAAAAAAAAAACAAAAAACTGATGTAAAAAGAAAATATAAAAATATTGGAAACAGGTACACTATATGGTATAAGATGTGAGCGTTTGAAAATTAAAGTAAAAAATTCTGAAATAACAGGTGAACACTCTGAATTTAACATGAATAATCCAGATTATATACCGCGAGAATTTAAATTCAATTTTTTTTTAATTTTTTTGTATTTTTTTTTCTCATTTTTCCAATTATATTTGTTTCATTTTTGTTTTTTTTTTAATTTTTCTGATGAAAATGAATTTGTAAGTTTTTTTTACTAAAACGTGAGTTACACGATCAAGTGCACTTAACTTAATATAACGTTATGTAACTTTATCAATTCATTCTTCGGTAAAACAATATCCAAGAACTTTTTTAGATGTTAAGAATATGAAATAAATTCGGATACGAAATAAATATTTTATTAAAACATATGCAAAGGTTATGATCGTGTAGTACACTCTTTAGTAATTAATATAAGTTCGTTATTAAATTGAATTCATTTATTGGATTTGTATATTTAGTTTTTTTTTTTTTTTTGAACACTGTTTTATTGAAACTGATGCCATATTGGAGATAGAATTTTAATGCAACACCGGTACGCAAATGTTACGGCATGAGAAAAGCTACAACAAAAAATTGAGTATTCTTGGGATATTTTATCTGCTTATTAATTTACTGACATATTATATGGGACTATAATTTAAGTCGTTTTAATTTTTTTTTTTTAGTTTTTTATTTTCTGTTCAAACCAATTTTTATAAAAAAAAAAGAACCAATTTTGTAAATCCAACAAATGATTTACAAAATTGGTTCTCATTTTTTTTTCTTGTTTTATATTTTAAATTCTGAAACATTTTACTTGGATTGTAAGTTTTTTCTTATTTTTTAATGAATTTAACGCGAATATATAAATATGGTTAATTTGTATAGATATGAGAAATTAAAAACGCAACTAACAGTTTTGCAATATTTATTAAAAAGGTGAGGTTTAAATTTTTAGCCATCATTTCTGGTATTTATTTGGATATTTCTTTGTCAAATACACAGGGAACATGAAATGAAGTAAAAAAAGAAAAAAAAAAAAGAAAATTTAATGACAGGTATATGACACAGTAATTGTTTTTGAATGTGCATTGAATAAAAAGAATATGTTAATTTACAATCAATACTTTTCTTATATATATTTTTTTGGAGGTTAAAAACCTATTTAAAATGGTTTTAAAAAAAATTTTTATTTTTCAGATAAAAACCAATGACTTTTATAATTTTTTTTCAAAAATTTTGTAAATTTAATTTTTATATTTTAAAAATAATATTACCTACTTATATAAAAATCTTTTTGACTTTTTATAGTAATTAATTGAACTATATTTGGTTCAATGAGCTTTTATTGAATAATATATTTATTTATTAAATTGTAAATTTTTCAAAAATTTCGTAATACATTCCATATTTGATATATTTTAAATGTGGAGTTATGTGGGAACGCACATGTTAAAAAAATTTCTGTCTATTTTCCAAATATTTTAAAGTATTCTCTCATATTAAAATATGGTAAATGTAATAATTTAATAAATATTTTAATAAATGTAATACACATGTAATAAAATAATTGACAAATGGAAAAATAAAATTTTATTTTTATTTTAAAAATAATGATAATTCTGATGTAATCCAGATCACTTATAACAAGTTACATAACACCAATTCAAAAATCTAATATCTGTCAAAATAAACAACAATTTAAAATAAAAAAAAAAAATGTATGCAATCATAACCTCAAAAAAAAAAACAAGATGTGATAAATGTTATGCGCTGATGATTTTATTGAATATCATTTTCATATTTTAAAAAGATAAAATTTTATTCAAATTAAAATAAAATAAGAAAAAAACTGAAAGGATCTGGAATTTAAAAATTTTGCAAAATGCAAAAATAAAAATTGTCACTGTCATTCAAGAAAAAAAAATTTGCAAAAAAAATTAATGGAAACTATAAAATAGAAATGTAACAAAAATGTCAAAGAAAATCTGTTTTTAAAAATTAAACCGTCTTTTGAATTGTCAATAATAATATGAGTTGATGTTTGAGTATTCAGGAATTTTGACAGGAACACTTAGGCAATTTGATTTTTAACTTTACAGAATTGTCATAGAAAACCTGGAAACAGACTTAAACGCAAAATTATTAAAACTTAAAAAAATATTGGAATTTCATTTAAGACCCGATATATTGGAAGCTCGAAGAGCCATTACGGGTCTATAAAGTAATACAAAGCAGTGCTCTTAATTATAAAACACCCTGTATATTTGATAACCAAAGAAAGTTAAGAAGAATTACTATATCTCCTACTATATCAATCCACGTGGAAATCAATTTTTGTTTTTCTTCTGTATGAAGCCTTCAGATTCTCTTCTACAACAAGGAACATTAAGCTTTAAACTTTAGTCATAATATGATATTTGAGTTGAAAAACCAAAGCCATTCATAACATTTGAATTGAAAAAACAAAGCCTTGATATGACGTTTGAATTGAAAAAATAAAGCCATGACATTAATGACATTAAATCGAAAAAAACATTTTTAATTTAAACGCGTATTCCAAACGACTGTCATTTTAAATGTCAAAAACCGTTTATGAAAAAATTCATAATTGAAAAAATTTTCATAATAATAAAGGGATAAAAAAAAAACAATGTTTTGCAAAAGAAAAAGTCACATGTTAAATTCTTCTTTACATCTTCATTTCACTGTCATTCGATTGATGTCATTAAAAAAAAAACAAAGATGAGTGGTATATATAAGTTTAACGCTTTCATGCACCACTGATAGCGGCGTTAAACCATATCATATCAAAAAGAATAACAAGTGCCATGCTATGTAATATAGTGTGGTATTAAAGTATATGTTGAATATATGGTGTATTAAGGTGGTTTTGTAAAATGCGATTTGCAAATTTTAAGAAGTTGAAAAAATTATAAAAAAAAATTTTCTTGGTTTTTCTCAAGTACTGGTTCTTAAAAGGAATCAAAAAAAAAATTTTATTTCAAGTATACCAATTTAGATTGGAAAATTTTTTGAATATTTTCGTGTGTTTTGAAATTTTGTTTTATATACATTGCAAAAAACAAGGAATTTAATTTTTTTTTTTGCAAAAACTAGGGTTGGTTTTATAGAATTTTTTTATTCCGGAAGATTTGCAAAAAAAGGGAAGCTAATTTTATTGTCTATTTTCACTGTCAAAGTTGAAATTTTTTTTTTTTTGAGGATTTTTATAATGGGATAATATTTTTTCAATTTAAAAAAATTTTGCAAAGTTTTTTTATTTTTGATATCACGTGGTGCTGGGGTGGATAAAAATAATTCATATTTTATGGATATGTATGTTAAAATATTTTGATTTTACAAGTTCTTTATTTTGAGTTTGCAAATTTTAATTTTTGTATGTGGTATTTTGGAAAAATTCGAGGGGAGTGCTTATTTTCTTAAGCAAGGAGAGAAATTAAGCACTTTCTAATGAAACGGGGGTTTTCAAACGATTTGTGTTAAACTCTTTTAAGACCTTGATAAGTTCTTGTAAATAGTATACGCCAATATGATTTTTACAAATTTTTCAAGTTATCCAAGGAATTTTAAATAGTTCAATTGTCCTTTAAAACTCCAAGAGTGCATCAGTTCTTCGAAACAAATTTTATATTTTTATTAGGTATATCAGATATTGTTCTAAATACAAGTACTTAAGTTATGTTGCTCTTTGCAGCGAACTATTCAATATGACTGATTTTTACAGCATTTACCGTTATTTGTAGGTTCATAAGGAATTAAACAGTTTTATTAAAAGGATTAACTAAATAAAATCGAATTAATATAGATTTTTGTATATTATACTAAGTGTTAATTCAAATTAAACCTCAGTTTCAATTATATGTATCCACCATCGCAAGGATCTTACTATTAACCATAATAATGTAAAACCTTTCCTTATTAACATTTTACATTCTAGAAAATAATTTCTTTAAACCAAATTGGTCTATTTAATAAAACTTAACTTGAGTTTAGAACCGTTTACTATCCGTATTTTTTGTCTGAAACTAGCTTTTCATTTGAGTGTAGGAGCTCTTAAGCTTGGCCCAGCATAAGTCAATTTTTCCTTAGAAATGAATTAAATTGGATTTTATTTAATATTCTAATTTAAAAATATTTAAAAAAACCAAAATAATAAAAATTCGTTTCCATTGAATTAAATCAATAGAATTTTTAATAGAAATTTGCAAAAAAAACGTTTAATCTAGATAAATTAGTGGGTGTTTCTTCATTTAACATTTTTATTTGATTGTGTATAAAATATGACAACCTTATCTAATACATTGTTCAACATTAATATCAAAGTTAACACAGTAAATTATATGTTTATAATATATGCAAAATCTAAAATATTCTTTTGTACTACTTGATTGTATGATTAAATTGCATGCCTATCCTATTATAATACTCTTGATGATATAATAAAGTGTCTATGATCTATGTAATATTCTCTATAATATTTACATTGATATCACTCATACCACAAATTGATAGTTTTTTTTAATATACATATAGTATAATATACACTGTCATAAGTCGTAACATTCGTCGTCAGTCACAAAATGATATGTGGTGTTGTGGCGGCCGGGACATTTAACTATATTATAGTTCTTATTTATTTTTTAGAATTGGATTGAAAGTTTTGTTTTTTTTTTTTTTTACAAAAGTATTATTATTTCATTGTAAATTAGAAAGGCGTTGCTAAGGGGCTTTTTAAAGTTATTTGTTTTAATATGACTAAAAAAAAAAAAAACAGAACTAGACACTATCATTAAATCCCAATAACACTTAGATATGTAAATTGTGATGTAGTTAATTATTTTTTTTTTTTATTTATTACACATGTCATGATAATAAAATTGCATATACGAGTATATATGTAATATAGTTGATGTATGATCAATAAATTAAGGGTCTTTTAAATAGAAGAATGAAAATGGTGACTTTGATGATGATAATGATGATACTAGGACGTATACGTATAAATTGATCCAATTTAAAGTAATTTAAAAAAAAAACTTTATGATAAAAATGATTGGAATATTTCCTTTCGTTTTTAGTTTTCATAGAATTCTGTTTTTACCTGAGGGAGTTCAAAAATTTTTTCAAAATTAAATGATTCAGTAAAGAAACTTAAATTTGTATTTTTTTACTTGAACTTATTCGACCTTTTGAGTTTAGTATAATTTATTTAATTAACTACATATAATACATATAATTCGGTGATTAATCAAAATAAATTCGTAGCCCCATAAAAGGATTTTCTTTAAAAAATAGAAATATTATAAATAGTTTTAAATTTTTAATTGAATTTTAGTTGATAAAATCCTATGTTTTAATATCATAATTTAGCAAATGATAAATTAAATTTTAAAATTTTGCACATGAGATTTCTTTTTAAATTAACTTATTGTGTACATTTAAATTTAAAATTTGTCTTTCATGCTCTGAAACCTTTACTGTACCTTTATTTTGGTTTTTTTAATTACTCTTCAAAATATTAAAGAAATTTTAAAATCTTCTGGCTTCAAAAAGTTTTAATGAAAATCATAAAACTCAAAAAATTGGGAAACTTTGAAAACATATTGAAAATTTTCCAAGAAATTTTATAAAAGAACCTTTGAAAGTAATTCAAATATGGAATGTATTTGAGCTATGATTTATAAGGGTCACATAGTAAATTTCAAAATATATAACCATTATTTAATCAAAAATGTTATTTAGAAATACTCTGTTTCTGATATGTGTTCATTTCAAATTTTCTCAATTAAATTTTTTGACATAAAATGGAAAATTATTTAAAATCTACGTAGTGGTAATTAGCGCAAATGTGGGTCCAACTATTTATCTCATACATATGATTCTTGAGGAATTTTCAACATGTTATATTTAAAATTATTTAAAATTCCATTTTGTAAAATTTTAGTTATCCTATGTAAAATTCAAAATTCACCAAAATTTATGAGTTTCCTTCCTATCCTCCTTCTTAGCAAACCTACAATTATTACAAATATAATATATAATTAATATTGTAAAATGTATAAATCTTTGTCTCTTGTGGCATCTTTAAATTATTATCAATGTTCAAACTGGAACTGAAAGAAATATTTTTAATGGAGACATTTTTAATTTAATTTTAGTGATATTTTATAAGTCCTTCGTTTCATCATTAAATCTTTTTAAAAAAATCTTTTTTTTCTAAATTATTTTTCATATTCATTTGATGGATTTCTTAAAAGTTATTGCGTGTGCATAAGTATTCATATCATAAAATTTGGGATATTGACAATGCCGTCGGTGATCACTAATATAATCATTTATTATCTGTCATAAAATTTTATAATTATGACTTATGCGGATTCTTTTATAATAAATCTAAAGAAAAAAATAAATAAGGTTTCTTTAGGATTCTTAAGAAATCATTTATTTTTATAAAATTTTTGATTTTTTTATGGGTTTTGATTTTTTTAATATTTTAACTTTCGAATTCAGAAAATATAAACAGACATAATATTTTATATATTTATTTTTTATTTTCATTTAAAGGACACTAAAATAAAATTTAAACAATAATTAAAGTGAATTTAATAAATATATAAAATATATTAACTAATTAATACCTACAACTGGTTTTTAAACTTGCTTTATTTAAGTATATTTTGCATTTAATATTCATTAATTTTGATTAATAATTATGTTAATTTGACATAAGGGCAGATTTGACATATCTCATGAGCTAGCAACGTTTATTTATTGTTATCAAAAGTGTATGCTCCTAAGGTATTCTAGTGTTGCCAGAGTTGTACGAAAGTATTTGATAAATAAATGTGTAATGAATTAAGATTTGAATGAATTTAAATTTAAATTTCTCTGTTTTCAAATTGTTCTCTCTTCCTAACTAGTATTTAAATATTTAAACCCTCAATTAAGTACAAAATTTACTATAGAATATAAAAACATTTTATTTTATCCAACAATTCCTATTTTAATCTACTAAAATGTTTTGTATATATTTTTAAAAAAAAATAAAATCAATTCTCAATCCATTAATATCATATATAGTTTCCTTTTTATATGTGAGTTTTATTCTCCTGCTCCTGATACCAATTCAATAATAATAATAGTAATAATAATAAACTCTTTTGTATAATATTTATAAATTATTTGTCACTTCACCCACAACCGAATAAAAAAAATCGAAACAAAATCATATACCTACACTACCTTATTGTATCAACTGTGTATCAAACCAAATATACAAAATGTCAAAAAAAATACCATACCCCAAAATTCGATTGAAATCTACTTTGGTTATTTTAAAAGCCTATTATACAGGTAAACCAAAGGTTAAATAAATTTTAGTTAGTTTTTTATTTTGTTTCTCTATGTATTATATATATATATTTTAATCCCTCATATTATGTTGCTTCATGTCAGTGTTTTTTTGCAATTGATTCTAACGGTTATAGCCAAAAAAGAAATGAGAAAAAACTGCTATAACTGTAATAAAACCAGATCATAACAATATTTAACTAATAAATACCATATGACCTCCCCAAGTGGCTTATAAACTAGACACCATAATAACAAGAAAAACAAAAATGAATACAATAATAATAATAACGGTTAAAAGGACTTCTGAATAAGAATTTGTTTATTTTTTTTTTTTTGCAAAAATAAATTCTATATAACAGTATTATAACGGAATAACTGTTTTATTATGTATGTTAACGATTGTATCAATATCGAATACAAAGCACCTTAATATCAAGATAATATTATATATATAGATATATACAAATACTTAAAATGGGAAACAAAAAATAAAAATTATAACATATAGGATAATAACACTTTATTTTAATGGTAAAACTTTATTTTTATATTTCCTTTTTATTTTGTTTTGTTTTTTTTTTCTCAAAAAATTTATTTTCGAAATATTGTGAATACAAAAAAAAAAAAAAAAATCGATTAGAAAAAAATAAAAATCGAATCTATATTTGACATGTGGCATTATAATATATAGTGATGGCATTTTGTGATAATGTGGAATAGGTGTGTTTTTAATATGTTTGTTATTAATATGTTTGTTATTAACAAGTATGTATATGGTATGAACATATATATATAAAAAAAAATATTGACTTAACTGTGAATTTCAGAAAGTAATTTAAGGACATCTAGTGATGAATACTAATTTTTAGTAGTATATGTACTTAAATTCAAAGATTAAAATTGAATTTGATATTGAATATAAAAATAACTTTGATTCGATCTTTTAATCGGTTTTTATTGTAAAAATGTCACAATAAATCACTGAATTGTTTCAAATTGAATTCAGAGAGTTAGAAAAGGGATATAATCTACATCTGATGTAAGTTGTAGATTTAATTCATCTGATGTAAGATGTAGAATTAATTAAGTTTTGAAATTCGAAACTCATTGTATTTTTTTTATTTATAAATGAATGAAAAAGTTTTAATTAATAGAATCTTTAATTTAAAATAGAGAACTGTGAATTTTATTTGGTAGGATTGAAGTTTAATCTCCAAGTGTCAACACTGATTGATGCATATCATATCAATAAGCGAAAGAAGGAATAATATAATACAAAATGCTCCTAAAAATCAGAGCGTTTATGGAAGAAATTCACAAAGGATATTAGAGTAGGATTTTATGTCAAGCTTAAAATTTGCAAAACTGCGCATTAAGTTGATTATCAAGAAAGAGGAATAGTCATCTAAGAAGTTTAACAGATCTGAAGACCAACTCCGGAAAAGACTAGTAAAAACCCTACAATTCAAAGCTTTCACTCTGTCATTTTCAAAACATCGGCTTTGATAAATTGAAATTAAGAATAAGTTAGAAAATGCTGCTAGACATCTTATTCAAAAATTTTTAATTCATATTTTAATGAATTACTTATATGATGAATTAATAAAAAGTTTTACTTCAAAAATTAGGAATAAAAGAACGCTTAATTTTAAAAACCAACTCATTTTTTTTATTACAATTTTTACTTTTAGAAAAAAAAAAATGCCATCAAGTTGAAATGATTTTCTCGAATCCATTTTTTTCTGAAGTGTCATAAAAGGATTGTTGTGATGAATCCATTTGAATGATGAAATTTGATTTTTTTTTTTTATTTTCCTTTTTAATTTTAATTTATAACTATATACAAAACTTATGAATATTCGAAAATTTCTTGAATTCATAGAATTGAACTGCTGTGATTGCATGCAATCATAATCTTTTTAGTACATATTATATATTACCATTTCCAAAGAGTGGACAACGTTTGTAAATTTATATTTTATTATTATTTATATAGTTTTCAGTCGTTCTTGTTATATTCATAAGCCTTCTGTTCACTCATCATTTTTAAGTGTCTCTTTTGTTGGCACTAACTTAAGGTTGACTTGGTGTGTTTTGTTAGTTAGTGATGATGATGGTCATAATGATTGTCATACAATATATTTTTTTTTTTTTGCAATCTATAGTAAGTTTGTATGTATATATACGAGTATATAACTAAAATATACTTAAATCCCATAAACAAAAAAAAAAAAAAAAGTTATGATTGCAATTTTCGTTATTTTGATTGATGGCAGCATCGGTTTGTTAAATTCTGTTGTTGATCTGTGTTCTTTTTTCGAGGTCAAAATATTTTTATATTTCGCGCTATTTTTTTTACCATATTTTTTTTTTATTTCATTATTTTATTTTTTATTTATTATTTTGCATTTTATGAATTTTTTATTTTTCAACGAAATGAATTATCGAAATGACTTTTGACGAGCTAAACATAGCTCTTTATGACTTTACAAGCCTATAATAAAATGTCAACGCTGGTTGATATGATGTGCGGTGATGGGTTGATGGCATTATATTATGAGTATTAAAAAAAGAAGTAAAAAGGAACAAAAAAGGACGAGATTATGATGAAATTGATTGGATTTTGTGTTTTATTTTTTTTTTTTTTTACTGTGCGATGATGCTTTTAACTCATAAAAAATGGACATAAGTAATTTTAAATTTTTTTGTTTTTTTTTTTATTTTGAATTGCTATTTTAAATGGGTAGAAAAGGAATAAAATAAATTAATATCTGGCCAAGTGTCATTCAGAATTTGTTTATTTCATATTCTTGTTATAATGAAAGAAATTTAATTATAAAATCAGTGTTTGGATTGTTGTCGGATTTTTTTAGTTCTTTAATATAAAAAATGTAATCTTTTGTAAAATAGTTATTGTAAATTTTTTAGAATATGATGGATTTTATATGCCCAAATGAAGGTTAAATTATACTCGTAATACAGAAAATTTGTTTTTTATAATAATTGGAATGATATCCTGGAGAAATAAGTTGAATCCATGATAATATTTATTTTTTTTCCTGTTACTCCACTTGGGAGCTTTGAACTTTAACTTGAAGTCTCCATTCATTTCTATTATTGGCGTTTTCTATTATTTTGTTCCAGGATATTTTGTGTCTACCTAATTTATTCAGCATTGTTCTTCTCCATGTTGTTCTGGGTGAACCTGAACCTAGAGGAGCCGTCTAGAGTATTAAAGGTTAGCGCCATTCTTGTTATGCATTCTTCATAACTTAGTGTATGGCCAATCCGCCTCCATTTCCTTCTGGTGATATGCTTCACTATTGATTCTTCTTTTGTTGGTGCCCACAAGTCCGCATTTCTTATTCTGTTCAGCTAGAAGTATATGAATTTATCGATTACATTTTCAAATTTTCAAAAATTCGTGAAAACCAACTGAAATTTTACGTTATTTTAAAGTGTCTGTAATACTCTTGGACTCTTTATTAGACTTGAAGTATTACATTGTTAAGACAAACTCCTGATTAAACTTTAATTGATTTTTATAACTTATGGAAAATTTTACTAAATTTTGAAATTTAAATATATTTTTAATTAATCCACCTTAATTAAATCAATATATAAAGCTTAAGGTATTTGGACACTTCAAAATTAAATAAAATTTCATTAATTCACTGTTCTTTATTAAAAAATAAAAATAGAACCCATTATAAACACTATTTCAAAATTCTATCATAAACTGCACATTTTTACTTTAAATAGATCTAAAGATTAGCAGGATCTTAAGAAAATAATTTTCCCCCATAATGATATTAAATTTTTTTCTAAGAATTTTCAACGACAAAAAAAAAAAAAACAAAACGATGGAAATGGAAAAACGTTTTTTTTTTTAAATTGCATATAATATAATATTGCAATGCAATAGGCTACTATATAAAATAAAGCATAAAATACAAATGATCAACAAATAGTTATGGTTATAAGAGCAATTACACGTTCCAAATACAAAATTTAACTCGTTCTTATTTTATTAGAATAATAGACATGAAGGAGAAGTACTCTATATATATATGGCACTTATAAGGTAGCCACAATATTGTTGTAATAATATAATTTAAAAAAAAAAAATCATTTTTTATTTATTTTTATATTTTTATTTCAATTTCTTAACTTCATTTTATTGTTGTCTAGAGCCATCTGGTAATCATAACATACATTATAAAACTAATAATAAAAATAAATTCTGTTTTTTTTCGATCGATTTCCCCCAAAAATAATCCACACACATCCTATGTATTGAATTCTTTTATGAATTACATAAATAAGGGTGACCAAACAGGTTAAATGGGAATGAAGGACATTTACGTTGAACAATAAATATAATTAAAATAATAGATATTTATTTATTTTAAAATATCTTATGGCTATTATAGTGAACGTTTATAATATAGAATGAAATTTTACAATTGTCATTTTAACTGTCAAAATGTTTAATGTGAAATTTAAATTTTTCAACTTTCAATTAATGCAATTGTCAAATTTGTCAATAATTAATTTTTCTGACGTTATCCTAGAATCCCGGAAAAAAATTCTACAATCAATACACATTTCAATTTCATTTCATTTCAAAACGTCATTAAAATATTTTTTTTTTTTTTGCAAATTTGACAGTTATTATAACTGAAATTTGAAAGTCGAAACAATTCAAATTTCCCCTATAAACATTTTGACAGTTAAAATGACAATATATGGCCACTGTAGACATAACAAATCATGTCGCCTAAAACTTTAAAAAAATTTGTTTAGACGTGAAAAACTATTATGAAAAACTGTTTTTTTTTTCTATAAATATTTTATTAAAAAAAAAAAATATAAAAATTATAAAAAAATGAAAATAAATAATTATAATTTTTTTTTTTATTTTAATTTCGTATCACCGTGTATGCTATTAAAATTGCCACACATCACATACCATAATGTATAGGGTCAGTGAAATTTAAAATTAAATTGAAAAAAAAAAATTAAGAATAAAAAATAGAGATGGAAAAATGGAAATTTAAAAAAAAAAAAAAAATATAAAATTATAAAACTGATGAATTGAAATGAAATGAAGCAATCGTGAAACATTATTAGAAAAAAATTAAAAAAAAAAAAAAAATTGTCCAATAAATAATTGTGTGGTGAACAAAATTGGAAAATTTACGATGAGTTTTAAAATAAAGACGCCTGCCTGCCTGCCTTATACAACAAATCGTTTTGGTTAAATTTTTTTTCAGGCTGAGAGAATTAAAGCTTAGGGCAATAAGGCCTAATAGGCTCTATTTTAGAATTAAAATTTTCTATAATTTATAATCAAGTTTAATAAGGAGTTAGTCTAAGCAATGTAATATTACAAGCCTACTGAAGAATCCAATAGTATTAGAGGATGAAACACCTAGGGCAATAAGGCCTAATAAGCTTTATTATTAAATTAATTTTAGAAATAAGGTTTGATATTCTGAAATAAAAGTTCCTATAAGTTATAATCAGAAATTTGTCTAAGCAATGTAACACTACCAACCTACTGAAAAATCCAATGTATTAGAGAATGAAACAGTTTTAAAAACTTAGGTTATATTTCTCATTTTAAAGAGACATTATTTCTATTGGCTTTAATTAACTTTAAAAATATTACATTATTATATTATTTCAATTCCAAATTCTTAGCCAACTTTAAAATTCGAATATATATATATATATATTTTCAACACAACTCAAACAATTTTCTATATTCTACTAAGCCTCATGGTCTTAGGTCAATGCGATTAGTACAAGCAATTTCGCGATCTAAGCTTTATTTCTCACCCCAAAATTAAATAAGGTCTATTAGGCTTTATTGCTCGAGGATTTATCTCCCTCAGCCTTTTTTTTTTCAAATGCAGTTTCATTTACTCAAAATATTGAAAATAACCTGATGATGTGATGTCGTTTCAAATTCTTCGATAATATTTTCTATCGAAGACTTAGGAGTCGCGAAGTCGCTAAAAAAAAATATTAATAATAATTATTTGTTGCGATTTTTAATTTCCTTTTTGTATTGTTATGTTGCTTCTGTTTTTTGTTTTTTTTTTTTTCTTATTATTATTATTTTTAATTTAAAATGGCATTTTATATATTGTTGTGTTCCCCATTTCTTACTTTTAAAACAATTACATAAATCTGTGATTTTTATTCTTTTTAATTTTTTTGTTTATTTTTATAAAAAAAAAAAAAAAAAAAAATACACACGGTGTTTTAAATATCACACATAAATAAAAAAAAAAAAAAAAAAATGTAAAAAAATCTGAAAATATATTTTCAATAAAATAAAAATTTATACTGGAAAGGATTTGAAAATTTGTTATAAAAAAATTGTAACAAGAAAATATATTGATTGAATTTCATTTGAAATATGAAATCTGACTTCCTGGAATTGGAAGATTTTGTTAAAGAAATTGATGTTTCTTAAAAAAAAATCACAGTTTCTTGTACTATACATTATATATGTAGGTACGTGATTTGGCAATTGTTTGGAAAAAACAATTGATATTTGGTTTAAATTATATTTAGATTACTTGCAATAAGTACTGTATTGTAGCATAGAAAATATTCTTTAAAATATTGAAAAAATTCCAAAATAATAAAATTTTATGCAAAGAAATATTATGAAATTATATTTTTAGATTTTTTTTTTTTAATAAAATTTTTAATATTTTAATTTGTTATGGTAAAGCGTTTTAATGTAAAAATGCAATAAAAAAAAACGAGTGAACATAATTTTATTTTTAAATTAAAATGAGTGAGTTTTTTTTTTTTTTTATACATATTTTCGATTTTAAGTTTTAAATTCGATTTATTTTTAATAGTTATTACAAGTTTTATAAATAGTTTTAAAAGGAAATTGATTTAAGATTAAAAAAAATTAATTTTAGAAATAAATATTAATATTTTAGAAAATATAAAATAAAATCATAAAATATGTTAGATTAAAATTGGCACTTAAATTTAGACAACATAGGTATACTATGTGCAATTGAATTAATATGTATTGTGTTTTTTTTGGATATTTTATTAGAACTTATTAAAAATCTCGTTAAAATTTAAAATTGAAAGTCCAATGCCGAATGACTTTAAATCTTCTTTTATTATTCCCAATTATATATTTTAAATGTTCTATCTAATATAATAAATTTTTAAATAATGTGTTCCGCACATTATAGTACCAAGTATATTATATAATTTTATATTAACTTGCCTGTGTCTATGAGTTTATTTTTCATTCTGTAAGTTAGTGATACATTAATATTAGAAATCTGACCATAAATTGCTAAGAATTGTATGGTGCAGTGATTAGCGAAGTGGCTTCGAGTGTAAACAGATCTGAGTTCGATCCTCCAAAGGTGGCCTTAAAATTCCATCTTTAGCACTTTTCTTCGTATAATTAGATTTAAAAATTTTTATAACTATTGATTGAAAATAGGTTTTCCAAAAAAAAAATATCTCCATATGCTTAACTTACTTCACACTACTCTAATATTTCGCATTTTCTTTTTCCGAAATGACGAAAAAACACAGAAAAAATCAACTCTAAAGTCTTAAAAGTAAATTTTTTAAATATTAGGTTAAAATTTTGATTCTAAACATTTTGATACTGAACTTTTGATATAATAAAGACAAATTTTAAAATTTTGTTTTAACATAAATTTCAATTTACAGTGATTAAGATTTCATACATAAAACTCAAAACGAAAATTGGTAAAAATGAGCATTTTTTTATAAAATAAAACATAACCTAAAAAAAAACTGAAAAAATATCAAAGATAATAAAAGACAAAAGATATTGCAAATTAACCATTAAATAACATAGCGTAAATAACATCACTCATCTTTTATAAATTTTCATTTATAAAAGATGAGTGATGACTAATACTAAAATAAATTGATACATTTTAATAAATACTTGAAACTTATTTTAAGGTCTGCTTTAATAAGCTAATTTTTAAAATTTTCTTATTAGATTTTTTTCCAAACAATTAGTACAGTGAGATAATTATTATTTTATTGGAGTTATATATTAATTGGAATGTTCTACAGCCATAATATTTAGAGTTAAACTGTTGGGCAAGTATTACACTTAAAAGCCTATCGATAAATGCTTAAAAGTGTTAAAAGTAATGTAAATCGACCCCTTTAAAATTTTGCATTCAATAAGTGTCAATATACATCAAGCCATTAGTTATTTATTGTTATTTACCAATAAATAGTCATCACTATAGAGTGTACTAATTATCTCACTGTACTAATTTCATTAAGAGTTATAAGTCTCGTTTGTCCCCAGCCAACTAAATATTTCAAACAATTAGCTAGTCATTAGTGAATTCACTTGTTTAAAGCGTAATAAAATATGTATAATTGTATGTTCAATATGCTCCACTTTTAATTCTTATATTATTTTAATATTAATTTTTTATATAATATTATATATATAATGTATATAATAACTATTTATATATTTTTTTAAATTTTATATTTATAATAAAAAAAACAAAATTATTTTAATTAAATTTTATGTTTTCTTTTTCTTTACAGAGTTTCAAATATATTCAATTATACCTTTGAGAATTGTTGCTTATTAACCCCTTCCGAACCATAGAAATTTTCACAATTATCCTGCTACAGGTACATTTTCTACAAGTATATTTTCAACATTTTCTTGTTTATTTTAAAATAAAAAAAAAATAATTTTTAAATTCTTTCTTGTATTTTTTAATTAAAAACAAACCTCCAACAAAGTAGAAACAATAATAAGTTCTTTAAAAAAAACAAAAACACTATACCAAAATGTAAATATATCATTTTGCAGTAATTTTAATTGTCGCTTCCTTAGAAATTAACAGATAAATATACGAAAAAGGAAAAAGCATCTTCTTGTATAAAATTACAACAATTATATTAAACCTTATTCGAAATGAATCTTATATAACTAAAATATTAAAATGGGTTTTTTTTATACCCGTATGACGTTAGGTCAAAGGGTATAATAAATTTGACATTACGTTTGTGACGCAGAGAAGAAGAGGAGTAGATATAGACTCAAGTGTATGGATCGGATCAGCATCGAAAAATAAATTGATTTAGCTATGTATGTCCGTCCGTCCGCACGATAATTCAAAAATTAAAGGAGGGTTTTAAAATTTTCACAAATTCGTTTTTAAACAATAGGCGTCATCGCTATTTAAATCCAGCCATTTTGGTCCACGGGTTGGAGTACCTGTCATACAACTTCTTTTTTTATATGAGCATTACTCTATACACCTAAGTAAGCTAAGTGTCTGAAATTTTGCCAAAAAAAGTTTAGTGTTATAATTAAAGTTTCAGCCAAAATTTGGTTGGTCTATTGTAGTTGGTTCGAGTAGCTGCTATACAACTCCTTCTTTTATATGAGCATAACACTACACCTAATAAATCTGCATGTTTCAAATTTTGATAAAAGTAATTAACAGGATGATATAATGTTTATATTACGGTCATACGGGTATCCCAGAGTTGACACAGTCTACTCTACTATACTCTTCCTTGTTTTTTTTAAATGTTTGTATATGTAATGAAGAAGAAGAAGACTTGAATTTGCATTTTTTTTTTTTAAAGTGTTCCCTGTTAATTCATTTAATTAACTTCTCATCTCTTTAATAATAATTTGTAAATATGTATAACCTTTAAATGTAACTAAATGTAAAATTTGTTTATATATATATTCTTAAGTTTTTTTTTGCATTGTTATCATTATCATTATAATGTAAGACACAACGATGACGAAGACGACGGACAAGAGTATTTGGTTTTATAGCCTCCGAGGTATATGTATAAATGATCTTTACTATATATATTTATAACCCTCTACTCATTCACATTCACTCTTTAAGTACACAATATTTACTTGTTTATACTATTCATAAGGTATATTTTAATTTTTAAACCAAGTAGTTTTAAAATTCTTGCAAAAAAAAACAATCTAATTAATCCCTTGTGTTCAAAAAAAGGATTGTAAAATTTTTTTTAAAAGTTTGTAAAAAAAGTTTAAAAAAAAAAATATAAAAATTATGTTGTCTTAATAATGATAATAACAATTCTATTTCTTGATGATCCATTAAAAGAAATACGAAGAGGATGATGATTCAAAAAATTATTCTTTAAAAGCATATACATTTACGAATAGGAATCATTATTAGCTGAGTGTTGTACTACACTTGTGTGATACACATTTCAATGTTACATATTAAAATGGTGCATATATATACTGTAGTGAGTCGTTGTAAAAGTAGCATTTTGGAATAGGTAGTAGTAATCATACGTGAGTATGAGGGCGTTCTGTAATTAAATACAATACTGTGTGCAGCATTAGACACTTTTATGAAAGAATAATGTTTAATATTTTGGAAGCTAAACTGTGGGTTCAGTATTCACTTGCTAAAAAAATCTTATAAACTAGTATCTATTCATTTATCTTTTACAGCTTTAAAACTTTTACAGCTTTAAAGTGTTAAGTCAGTAGAATTTTTAACAGTTTTTTTTTTAAACACTAGCGCATATGGTACACCCTGTACATTTGTAATTATGTCATCATTCAAACTATTTCAAATAATTAGCATAAAAATAATTTCAAAATTTGGCAAATATAATGGATATTTAGTTTCTCGCCAAATTATTTGTCCGTTTGTCATTCTACACATATTTGTTAATTACGCATATACACAGCCTCTCAACTTTGAAGAGTTTGATTCAATATTTTAATTTAGTTACTTCATTATTAACTAAAATATCAAATAAAAGTAAAACTATTTGGCTGTAATGAGTAACAATTACTCTCATTTATATTTTTATTTATATTTTTAAATTATATCTTACAAATATCTAAGATTAAGACGATTAATTAATTTAATCAAGTTTTTCAAAATTTTATTTGTTTAATTCTATCTAGGTTAGGTATTCTGCCAAATTCAGCAAAGAATGCGCTAAATTTTCAAAATATTGCATACTTTTAGGGAGAAAAGAAACTTTATATAATAACTTTTTTCATATTCATTGATTATTAATTACTTTTAATTAATAACTAACTTCTTAAAAATTTCCAAGTGTATTTAACTTTTATTTTATCAAATGATATGTTAAAAATTTTGGAAAGTGATTAATATTTTTATAAATAGAAAATGAATTGAATAACTTATTTTTTTAAAATTTTATTTATAAGTAATTTGCGATTAAGATACAAATTCTTAACTTGAATTTTTTTTTGAATATGTAAAGTCTATGATAAAACTGATTGTTGAACAGTTATAATATTTATATATATATAATATAATATATTTATCACGTATTTATTAAACACTTATATCTATATTTCAACTTAACTTATTCAAAATTATAATTAAATGATAATGGGTTATTATTATTTAAATATACTTAAAATCACTGTATTTATATATGTATGTTCCATCAAAATTTATTTACAACCACATTCTTATTAAATTATGTATTAGTATATTAAAAAATACCGTCTACTTAATTTTAAATAACTATTAAGGGAATTTATTAAAATGGAAGAAATTTTAACTATTATTTTAAATAGTTATGAGCGGTTTTATTATATTCTTTATATGTACACATTCATATATACATATATATATATATATATATAAAACAGGATATTAGATTTCATTGTCAAATAGGATAATAAAAATCAAAAAAAAAAAAAAAGGATTGTTCACCGTTATAAAATATTTTACATATATATATATATAAAAAATTCATATATAATTCATTTCTTAATCAAGGTATTTCCCTATGTTCATATATTTATAATTAGGTTTACATATATGTGTACATATATTTATTATTATTACATCTATATATATATAAAATATACATAAAAAAAAAATTCCTTCATTTTTATTCAAAATCTTTTTTTTTTTTTGTTAAAATCAAAGAATGGAAACGGAATTTGAAAGAAAAATAAAGGGTTAATTTTTTTCTATTGTGAATGCTTTTATATTATAAAGCAGTTATAATAATAATGTTTGCGTGTTGTCAAATAAAAGAAATTATTTTCTATCTCTTTTTATCTTTTATAATTTTATTATGTATAGGCATATATATATGTATATGCTTTTAATCAAATGAAAATTTCAATAAAAAAAATATTGCATTTTTATTATATTAACATATAAAATACCTTTGTTCAAAATTAAAGAGTCCTTCGTTATTATTAAGTACATACTTATAAACATAAATAGTATTTATGTATATATAATAACAAGGAAACATGTCTTCCACTTAATTTGGTTTTGATTTTTTTATTATTTTAAAATCTAGAAATTTTAAAATAAAAACTCTCAAAATCATTTTATATAAAAAATGCATTGAAATTCTTTTCATTAAAAATGTCTCGTTTTTTTGTTCATTAGGGATTCATTTGGGTTTGATAGACCTATAATTTATGTAAATCCCTAATTGTTTTGATTTTTATAGCCTATCTGCAATGACGCTCTTGTTTCGCTCTCGTTTCGCTATCATTACGTAGTCAACAAATGAGTGTCCACAATGAAATGTGCATGACAGCGTTTTTTGACATTGTTTTGTTTACAAATTTCTTGAATTAAAAAATAGTTTAAAGTTTATTGTATAGCTATTTTGAATAATGATTTGATATTATTTAATCCTAGATACAAAAAAAAATTAATAATTTTACTAATTTTTTATTCTGATAATATATTTTTTTATTTTTCAAAGTTCAATTATTTGACATTTGAATACGTAGAGAAAGCGAAAAAGTTAAGTTTTTTTAATGATTGCGTAAAGGCTGTGACATGGCTGCGTCTATTGTAGATAATTTCAAATAATTAAATACGTTTAACTTAGTTTGACAGATAGTTACGTGTAGAGAGCATTCATTGTAGATAGGCTATTAAACTAGTTTTTTTTTAAAATATTGGATTTAAGTTCAATATTATACCAATTTTATATTTAAAAAAATTATACTAACAATTAATAATGATAACTTATTATCTCAATATGAATAAGTCAATTGATTTAGTTAATTATAAGTCAACGAGTTTTAAGTCAAAAATTACAGGGTTAAAGTACAGGGTTTTGTAAAAATCTAAACAATTGTTTTATTGTTTTTGAATACAAAATAATTTACCAGTAGGGTAATTGTCAATCAATTTCTTATATAGGTCTTATCAATTGTAAAATTGTACATTAGTAAAATAAAATTGATATTAATATTAGATCTTGATTAACCTTTTTTTAAAAAACATATGTTTTTTAATTCTAATTATTTGAAGTACCTATACTTCAACTTTAAATTCGAGACACTTGGGTAAACTTTAAGCTTATCAGATTTTAATTGAGTGTTCAGTCCTTCAAATTGAACACAATTGAAAAAAAAATCAAAGTATTTTTTTTTAATTTAGCTTCAAAGTTATTACTGTTAATAAGTAAATACAAATTTTATTTTTATTTGTTTGTTTTTATATTAATTATTAAGCTTGAATGACCTTTTATATACCCATTGTATTTGATATCTTAATCTAATGAAATGTGAATACTTGTCCTTGTTCTTCAAGTTCAGGGCTCTTAAACTTATCATATTGTTTGAGTTAAACTAATAAATAAATAAATAAATTTTAATCCAGATAATCTTTTCTCTAAAATAAGATAAAAAAATTTATTTAAGTTTGTAGTTATTGTTAAAATAACTTTAAATATCAGACCCCCAGTCTTAAATAGAATATTTATATTAAATGACAAACATACAAAAAGGAACATATTATTAAAAATTAAAAAAAATATGCAATATTTAAGTATTTAAAAATCAAAAAATAAATCATAATTATAAGTTAGCACGTCAAAAAGAATGTAAAAACCTGAGAAATAAAGTTTGACATGAAGATATATATATAGGAATGTGTTCTTTTGGCGTCAAAATATTTATATTTACAGATTTAAAACTGAAAAAACAAAAGAAAATTAATAAACTTAGACATGAAGCCAGAGTCTTTAGCTTTTTTTATTTATATTTTTTTTCATTTCAGCAATTTACTTTTATATTAAAACACTTTTAAATACAAAAGATCTACCATCAAGTTTTGGTTGATGAAAATTTTCAACATTTTAAGCTTAACAGTTTTCAAACATTAAAAGAACTGTTTCTTATACCAGCAATTTACTTTTATATTAACACAGTAACAAATTCCCAAGATCTACCTTCAATTTTTTATTTTCTGCATTTTAGGGGGCTAGTACTACTTTAATAAAAGTATATATTGAAAAAAAGATTTTTTTTATTTTATTTTATTTTGTATTTAACTTATTTAAGGAGTATAGGACATTGACCGAGTAGTAATTTTAACTTGGCTTCGGTTTCTTTAATCATTATATTCACTAAGTCGTTGAATACTTGGCTGTAGCTATAGTATAAGATTATGAGTACACAAATTTTTTTGTCCCATCTATTATCTTACAGAAGAATTATATATATATTTTTTATATAAGCTTATTTTACATAACGACATAAACTATTACGATATAATTATACAATTTTATACGATAATTATTCTTTATTAGATATGATCTGGCCGGGGTTTAAACCCAAGATCTTCCACTTGAAAAGCCGGAGTCTTAAGCACTTCGCTATTGGTCAGCTTATGATTATATTCATCCGCAGCACATATTCAGTATTCTTGAATTTTTACATTTCAATTAATAATTTTTTTGCTTTTTCAATAATTCAGATCTCCTTTGTTTTTTTTTGGAAATGTCAAGTAATTCGTCTGCTTAATTTAAAACTCATAAGGCAATGGAAAACGATAATAACAATTATCAATTTAGTAAAGCATTTTTCTAAAAAAATTGAATTAATTAAATAATAATTTATAAAATGAATTTATTACTTTCTGTACTTCTACATTCCGTTCTAATTCATATCTAAACTTTCAAAAAAATCAAAGTACAATTCTCAATTTAATACTTCAATATCTCTAAATTACTAAACTAAAAGTTAAAGTACAATTTTTTGACATTGCTGCAAAAGTAATTGTGAATAAATTTAAAATTAATTTAAAATTTAATTCACAAATATTATATACCATTAACCGGTAGGTACTTCAAATATTTAAAGTAATTTAATTAAAAAAATTTATTAAAATAATTATTCTAGAAATAAAGTTTTTTTTTTTCGAAAGTAAATCAAGGTGTTCTGAATGTTCATATAATAAAGTACAGTTTTTATAATTGTGAAATCAAAAATAATAAAAAAATGATTGACATTTTACATTAAACATTTTCTTATTTGATTATTTATTTTTCAAAAGTTTCATTTTTGCTTCTTTATATTTTTTTCTTTTATTTATTTTTTTTATTTTTTTTTTATTTTAATTAAATCGCCTTCAGGTTATTGAACTAAACTGAATCGTATGCCTTATTAATTATGCTAGTTTCTGTTATTATATTTTATTTATCTATCTATATTTTGTAATTATTCCAACTTTTTAAAAAAAATTAAATGCAAAACTGAAATGTCATAAAAATTAAAATGAAAAAATGCTATAATATTAAAAACTTATAAGATAATATTTTTACTGTTAAAACATAACCAACCAACATAAAATACCATAAAACAAACTCTGATTTAATTACTAATTTATGCTCATCCTCATTATGTACTCGTATGTGCACATACATTTTTTTTTTTTTTTTTTTTAATCTATATGTAGAATATATGTATGTTGACATGTGTATGCTCTATATGCATGTAATAAGCACACAATTTAAGTACACTTTACACAACCATTACGATTTTAACTTATTATAGTTAAATATATATATATATATACATAAATTGTACACCTATATTTATATGTACCTATATATTATTTTTTAATTTTCTTTTCTAATTGAATGCCAATATGGCACGAAATTGTTACGCTTAATGAAAATTCAAAGATGTCCGACTTAGTGACTGTGAATTTTATTATTGTTGTTGTTAAAATTATGTTAAGAAAAAAAAAAAAAAAAAAAAAAAATTAAATTAGTGCGGAATTTTTTTTTTATTTAGTTATTTTTTTCTAAGTTGTGTAAATTTTTTTTTTTGTAACCATCCAATGATTAAAGTTTTTTTGTTTTTGTTTTTTTTTTATACTCTGTTATTACCGTTCGTAATTTATTGACTGGTAAAAAGTAATTGTAATAATGTTAAATGTACTCGCATTATGAAAAATTTTGTAGTAATTGTTCTACATTATAATCACATAGTAATACATTTTTTTATTTTTGACATATTGACATTTTGACGTTTGTACAATATTATAAAAATGTTATATTACGTGTAATTATATTGTCAAATATATACTATCATTATTAATAGAAGTTGTATTCATCAATGTCCTTCTTAGCATAATTCTTTAGCAAGGTTGGGGCTCTTAATATTTATTGCTGCTCCACTTCCCACGCAATATTGTTGACAGTTTTTATGAAAAATGTCAATTAAACCGTTTCCAAGCATTTTTATTGAAATTAAAGCTAAACCTGTTGCTAGAAATCAATAGGACTTGCATTTGAAGTCTTCAGTCTTTTCTATATAATCCTATGCCTTTTATAATGTTCCAGTGCATCTATTTATATCTTCAAGGACAGTAAAAGCTTTCATGTCGTTCTTGGTCTGCATTAATCTAGAACTACCCTAAAACTTCCAACACAGGAAAACTCTATTTATGGCAATTTTATCTATTTTTCAATGCATGCACCTGAACTATTTCCTCCTTATCGTAGCATGTTTTGTAAGGAATTCTTCATTTGCTAAGTCCAATAGATCAAATGTTACTAATTCTATTTGTTTAAAAAATATGAAATATGTTATGATTCTTAAGCGTTTATTAACAAAGTCTTGCAACTTATTTTTGATGGAGTTCGTCACTAGCTATATTTCACTGCCATATATTGGTGTGAATTTAACTGCTGTGAATATCCTAATCTTTGTTCTTCTTGATATTTGGTTACAATATTTTATATGATCTGGTTGCCTTGGTGATTCTATTCTGGACATCTTTCTTTTGTAACAAGGAATAACCAAAAGAAGAACATTAGTTAAATTAGTTCATCCTTTAATTCAAGTAATTCTATTAAGTATCACATATGTTCTTCCAATTCTAAAACCCAATTTTTACTCCATTAAAATAATTTAAAAACATATAGGTAGAACCATCACTATTTATTTTTTAAATACTTATTAATATTATTTCTTGTTTTTTTTTTTTTTTTATTGGGTTTCGGCATTGACGAACTCATCACATCAAATGTTTTTTTCTTCTCTTTTACTCGCTACTTCTTATTTTTGTATTGTTTTTATTGTTTTGTGGTGGATTATGATGGGTGATTGTTTGGTGATATGTGGCTGATGATATATAACACATAATGAGTCCCCATAGGTTGGCTTTTTTTTTATGTTCTCCATATTATTATTATTTTTTTTTTTAAACATATTAAAAAAGCTAAATATGAAACTCCACTCTATACTATAAAGAAAAAAGAAGCACAATAAAAAAAAGACAAGGTTTAAAAAAAAAACAAAACTAAAAACTAAAAGAAAAGAAAGAACATATAGGTAACGTATAAGAAGAATTGCTTATAATGTCGAAACAAAATATTGTACATAACAACAATACAACGAATGAAATCCCATAAAAAAAAAAAATAATAAGCAACTACAAAAACAAAAAAAAAAACAAAAGAATGCGGTATAACACAGTTGACGATCATTTACCGCGACCGTGACGACGACTACGTTATATGAAGATGCCACTCATATAAAATCGTCATTTCATTTTATACTTTACTTACCAACTTACTCGCTCGCACTCATTCACCTCAAAAAATTTGTTTTATATATTCAAAAAAAAAAACAAACTGTAGTATATAGGTATGAATAAATGTAAATATTATATGTATGATTTTGTTATTTTTTTTTTTTATGGTTTAGTGTTTTGGTTTAAAACGGTATCTGATTGGTGGTAATTGTGTTTTTTTATTTTTTTTTATTTTTCATGTATTTTTTTTTTTGATGTGATGTACCTGTGACCCATCAACGAAAAACATCGAAATGTTTTTGTATATATCGCATGAAAAGCAATTGAAAATTTGTCTTATGTTTTTGTTATTATTGTTTTTTTTTTTTGGTATTGTCTTTTAAGCCCCAAGCAATAACCATATAATCAACAAGTAGAAAAAAAACCAAAACAGAAAAAAAAAATATAGAAACTACATATAATGCGCTGCTTAGAGCACCGTAATTTTAAGTAGAGTAGAGAAGAAGTTTGAATAGAAGCGATCGTATTTAAATGTACACACATACATATATATACAAACTTACATACTTATTATTAAATATATAATTTAAAAACAAAAATACAAAACTGATCATCAAGTATGGAAAAATGATGAGTACGAATTATATATAAAAAAAAAACAATATAAATATTTGGTAGATGGCTTTTAATCCCCATATTCCCCAAAACTAACTAAACTAAAGAGAGAGAGAGACAGAGAATCAACAATAATCACACCAGATACAGAAGGGTATCATTACGGGTTTATGAAAATATAAAATAATAAAAAAAAATTTCGATTTTTGTGATCCATGTTATCAACTTTTTTTTTGCTTTGCATTTTATGGTATAAAATTGCTTCTTTTATGATCATTTCGTTGTTGTTGTTATTGTTGTAGCTGTTGTTGTTGCTGATCTTGTATATTACTATAGTTGTCTCTTTATTTATTCTTATTTCGGTGATCTAAAGCGTGAAATTTGTAAAAGATTTGCTTTTTCGTAATGTCAATTTATTTCGTTCACTTTTTTTTTTATAATATTTTGCTTACCTTCGAACATTTCATTTTTTCCTTGGATGTTTTTTTTTTGTTTTTGGAATCTTTTGTCTAATTTCATCTCTCGCTGTGGGACATTTTTTTTTTTTTTTTTTTTTCAATTTTTTATTTTCTTATTTTCGGGAGATTGAATTGGTGGATTTTTAAAAAACGAAAAAAACGAATTTAGTTACCGAGCCTAAATATGTTCCCTTAAAAAAAAAAATTAAAAAGTTTCAGATCATGACATTTCAGGTTTATCATGTTGTGCAATTGTGTTTGATACATTTTGATACATTCTCATATGTCCAACTTTAGGATGAATACCAATTTTTTTTTTTTTTGACTTTTGTAACTGAAAATTGTGAAAATTCATCAACAACGACACAATGAATATTTTATATAAAAGAAGAAGTCCGAAAAAAAATGAGACGACCTGTCTGTGTAAAAGTAATTTATCAAAAAAAAAAAAAAAATTAAATAACAGAATGTTATAATAATAAATGTTTGAAGATTAAGGTGGAAAAAAAAAAACGAAATAATCATTTTTTAATTTTTTGGTCAACACCGAGAAAATTACGAAAATACAAAAAAAAAAATAAAAAAACCAAAAAATAGTTAATTTGAAATTTGAAAAAAAAAAAAAAAAAAATGTCAGACAAGAGATGAATAAAAATAAAACAAAATTCAAATCAAAATGTAATCGAATGATGAGAACAATTTGTGTCTTATCATTATAATATTATTATTATTGAGAAATGATCATCGTTGATCATTATTTCATTTTATTGTTAATATACATATTTACATATAAACATACATATTTAATATATATTTACATACGTATATTATATTAATCTTCAAAAAAAAAAAATAAGGGTCTAATGAAAAAAAGAAAAATTGATCGCGACGGATGTTTCAAATTAAAAAAATTTTAAAACGTGTTTTAGTAAAAAAAAATATAAAGCCAGATAATGACGAATATATAGACAGATAATGAAGGATAATCGAAGATGATAATTTAATATTTCGATTATATAGAGACAGTTGACTTTTGATATAGATTAACAATATATTGAGTATGTATTTATATGGGAAAAATTAAATGAGTTTCAGAAAATTAATAATCTTAAAATTATTTGAAAGAATTTTTAGAGAGGAGAAATATTCAGGGGTTTCGAAAGTCCAAAACCAAAATTTTAGAGTTTTTGCTATACAGCAATAGCATCGAGAATCTAGAAAAATATCGTCCAATGTGAAATGATTTTTTATATTTAGACGAATATCTTCCATCTATATATTCGTATATAAAAGCGAATGTTTGTTTTTTTATATGCAGCTTTAGATCCAGGCATCCAGTACTGTCGATTATCATGAAAAATTCTATATATGTTTGAGTATGAGAGCGTTTATGTGTTGACTGCCAAGTTGGGGCTGCATGTATTTAAACTTTTTTGTTCTAAAATAAAAACGGTTTCATCGATTGACTTAAAATTTTGCATACGTGTTGCTCTTTGATAAAGAAGTTGACTCTTTTAATTGATTTGGAATTTGTTATGAGTAAACACCACAATTGAAGACAGTACCAAAAAAATCTATCGACTTTTGTTAATCTTTTGCGGCCAATTTGACATATGTCATTTTTGTTTACATTTTTTCAATAACATCAACTTCAATTAAAAACCCATTGAGATACGCAAAATAGTTTATAAAATAAATTTACAGAACAATATCAGTATTTTTTGCTGAATTTTATTGAGAACGTTGCTGAATAGCATTTTTCCCCTCTTTCCTGTTGATAGTATTCATTCTATATGCATATTTTGATACTTTCTACGGTGAGCGATAAATCGTCGTCGACAAATTTCTAATGGAAGGCATTCTTTATCTATAATTTCATAGTAAAAAAAAACAAAATTGAACCAACACTTATAATTTTAAGAACCGTAAACCCTTTCCTTAATTTATTTTTGTCCGCAGAAAAAACCAAAATCAGTACAATGAGCTCCCATTTATTTGAATGATAGACACATTGATATTTTTCATTTTGGTCATCTTATAAAATGACTTTTTTTTATTTAAAAAAAAATTTTTCAAAAAAAATTCCAAATTATAATTATAAATTTAACCATAATTTAAATTTTTGAAAAATTGTTTCGTCATAACTGAAATCCATTACGTGCATATATATGATGTCTTTAATTGATCACATATATTGAAATTTCGAGTGTCTCTTTATAGAATTATTTTTTTTAAATGTGAAATTCTCAAAGAAAAATACAACAACAAAGGAAACAAAACTTAATCGATAATCGAAAACTTAACGCAAAAGGTATAAAATTAAAAGATAAGAACAAAAAAAAAACAAAATAATAAAAAAAAATTGATTAAAGTAATTTGTTTTCGTCTCTCTAACAATCAATCAAAAATCACTACAGGTGATTTAAAAAAAAAAAAAACTCCACTTGAATTAAAATATAATTTTGTTCTTTCTATTTTTTAATTTTTTGTTTTTAATTTTTTAGTTTTTTTAAAAGTGTCCCATTGTTCTACGATTATATAAGAATGTCGTGCTTGTCGTACATGTCTGTCTACATTTTTTTTTTTTTTTTTTTTTTTTAATTTAACATTATACATATGTATAACATATGTACATATTGTACCATAAAAACTATTTTTTTCTTTTTTTTTTTTTTATCCACATATGTTACCTGATTTTGCCCTGCCATATAGGTTTACCTAAAATTTGTTTTTGTATTTTATAGCCTAAATCGGTAAAAAAACGAAGTTAATTTTATATTATATATTTCGTGATATCCATAACTTTCTTATATTGTTCATATGTATATATAGCTAAAGTTTAATCATGGGTAACTTTTAACTCAACACAAAATTTTCGAAATAAAAATATATACATACATATATGTGTATATAGTATATAATAATGGACAGGCTGTCATACCTGAAAATTACTAAGAATAAAAGGAATAAAATAAAAAATAAGACACGACAAGTTGACAAATAGGAAATAAAATATAACGAATATTTTAATAATAGGGAATATAATATGAATTAGAAAGAGACAAAAAACAATATTGAGTACTTGTCACAGTCAACAATATTAAAGAAAAACAAAAATAAAAAAATGTTGTTAAAGTTTAATTTGAACTTGTCTTAACAACCTATTAAACTGTCAAATTGATTAGTTACAATAGTACTGTGTATAAATATTTACTCCTTTTCTATATATACATTATACACATATCCGTCATTTACATATTTCATGTCCTTTTTTTGCATGATATTTTAAATTGAAATTTTATTTTGTAATTTTATTAAAAAAAACTTGTAATTGAATTTTATTGTTTTTGAAAAATTTTTAAAAATTTTAATATTCAAAAATATTTTTTAGAAACTATATGATCGTATCAAGAACTTCATACTAAAAATTGGTTTAAGTGTTCTGTTATCCTAAAGGGGTAATGATAATTGCAATTTTTATTGAAGTTCCTTTAAATACTTGCTAAACAAATTATTGGAACTCTAATATTGTCTTTCCTTCAATTTAAGATATGAAATGTAAAGCGATTATAATAACGCTTTATTTTACATTCGAATAAGAAGTAACTCGCGTTAGATTTTAGTATTCGCAAGGATTCATAACAGGACGCAAAAATTCAGTCAATATAATTAAATAAATTCAAGGTGGCGCAAAACAAATAAAAAATATAAATAAATTTAAAAAGTTATTAAACATTTAAACCATATCGGTCGTTTTAAGCCACCCTGAATAACATGTAGAAACGTCTTAGATTTTTTATATTTGTCATAACTTTTAGTAATTTTTGATCGCTGTTCTGTTGTGTTCTGTTCCATTTCCAATTTCCCAAGTTTTCTTTATAAAATTCTGAAATAAAAATAAAAACTATAAAGAAATTTAAAAAGTTATTAAACATTCAAACCATATCGGTCGTTTTGCGCCACCCAGTATAATAAATAGTATTCTAACCTATAATTGGTTGATTTTACCAATTCAAATATGGTAAAATGAAATATAGTCAAATGACAATGCAGACTTATACGAAAAATACTAGTTAAAGAAACTTCACGCATGTAATACGCTTCCAATTAAAACTTTTAAAATTTGTCATCTATTCAAAAAAAAATTTCGTTAATTTATTAATAAAAATTATCGCGATTATTAGATCCAAAAAAAAAAACATCAAATAAGGGGCAAAAACTGCAAATTAATCTTATAAAATTATTTTTTTTTTCAAAGTTCCGATTAAAAATACCCTATTTCGATCTTCATTTGTACCTTTTTTTTGCACTTTTTGCTTTTATTATTAAACTGGAAGACGCGATAACAAAAAATATATAAATTAGAGTGTTAAATATCATGTTTTTTTTGCGAAATTTCTTTGAAGCGATTTATGATAGTTTTTTTTTGTTTTTTATTAATATTTTTAGCTCTTTTTTATACTCAAGTTTTTTTTTTAAACCATCATTCACTCTATATTCAATTTTATTTATATTTTAAAAACGAAACACAATAAAAATAACATTCAGTAAAAAAAAAAAAAGGTGCAATTTTGTTATTAGCTTGGTTGGTACATCAACATGTTTTGCCATTCTTGCACGCGTTTCTTGTTTTGGCATTTTTTTTTTTTTTGTATTTTGTGCCAAAAACTGAAGCATTGAAATTAATAAAACAAGAACCTGAAGAAAAGAAACAAAGCCTTCTTTTTCAGTTAGTTAATATTTATTTCTCCGCTTTATTTTCCCTTCTTTTTATTGATTTTTATTATTAATTTGTTTTTTTTTTTTTCATTATTTTAAGTTTCACATTTTTTTTTTTGTTTGTGTTAAATTAATTATCGAAAATAATTCATTTTCGATTATAGAATATATTTTGATCGTTTCAAGCTGATTTTGATCAACGATCGATGCAAAACAATCTGATGTTTTGATCTTCTAAAAGATGTTGATCTGAATGTCAAATTAATGATGTTAAAAAAAATGTTTAATACATCATCAATTTATGATAATTGACTAATTTATGTAAAACTATATGTATATATATTGTAAACGCAGGCGCCTCTCTTTTACTAAAAGTAAAATAAGAATTGATACTTTATATAATATGTATGATTAATTTATGTTGCATATTTATATTGTGGTGGGCTAATTTTAAAACAATTATTATGAATTAATAATGTATTAAATATTATACATAGTTATATTACAAAATGTGCTATAAACTATTAAATGCCTCGTTGGTATAGTGGCTAAGAATTTGACTTGTTAACTGAGTGAGTGTTGGTTCGGATCCCGTACAAGTCATGATACCTATAATGAAAAATAATTTTTCTTTACAAAATCACCTTGATGACCAAATATAATTTAAATATAAAATATATAACATAAACAAATTAAATAATATTAATTTTAAATTAATAGAAAGTATTGAAAATGGGAGGCAACATTAGCCACAAGGCCTAAGTGTCAGAATGACAAATATAAAAACATACAACAAACTACAAACAATTAATTTTGACAGCAAGTTGACAAATTGTATCAAACTTTTTCAATTTGACAATTTTTTTCAACCCAATTTAGTTGATTGTCAGCAAAAAAATAGCTTTTAATTTCCATAATCAACACAATAATTAAATATTATGTGAAAATTTGTAACACATTCTCGAAAAACACAAAAAAAAATTATTAATTATTTCAATAATTGGATATTATTTCTGCATAAAATAAAAAAAAACTAATCAATAATATTTATTCGAAAAAAAAAATCCAAATTGAAATACCAGCATCATGAAAAAAATTATAAAAATACATTGGAACAGCAGAATACGGGCACGAGGTTAAAAATTTGGTTAAACGTTCGAATATTGTAAAATTCTCATTACATAGCCGCATAATAAAAAAAAACAAAAAAATATGAAACTAAATAAATTATGCATATATATATATATTAATTTATATATTTTTTTTTGTTATTATATGTTTAATATTAAACTGTCTTAAGTTTCATGCATTAATTTTTAACGACCTTCCTCTTTGCAATGCATCCAATAAAAAAAAAGAATTAATCTCAAGGCGATATTTGTTTTAAACTTAAAGATCCATCATTACAACAAATATACAACAAGCCGATAATAAATTATTATAATTATTATTTATATATGAATATGTTTATATACAATATTGTAATATAATTCATTTGAAATTAAAGTTGCCAGATGAAAATGGTTGGAAAGGTTCGGCTTTAGTTAATCTTTTGTATAGAGCTGTGAGTTATAGTATTAATTTTAAATTACTTGATGACTTGTGAATTGTAATTTGAAAATAGAACCCAAATGAAATGCTTTAGTGGTTCCAAGACCTAATATCATGTTCACACTAAGCAAAAAACCTACTAAATAGCCTAGTTTTAAAATCAACTGTTCAGACTATCGTTATTCATGAACCTAGTACTGTTTGACGTTTCCATGACAGCAATATTTTTACAATAAGTAATGATCAAAAGCCGGTCCAAGTGTTTATCAGATAATCGGATATGAGCAACGGTGATCAAGCACAAAATCAATTAGAGGTTACCCAAAAACGATTAGTTGAATAAAAAAATGTTGAAATTAATATTTTTTCCACAGTTGGCAACCTTAATTTTAATAAATAAATCTTTTCTAAGAGCATGCTTGATTAAAACCAATAAAAAATCTTTTTCTCGCATATAAATAAAAAAAGTTCATCAATATTCTCTAACTCTTTTCTTTTTTTTTTATTTATCATTACTTCTCTTTTTCTCTTGAATTCATTCTCTCAACTTTAAAACTTATGTTTATTTTTTTTTTGTAATTTGTTGCTTCTAGGGCAAAATAAAGTGTAATGAAGTGTAATACCTTTATTTTATTATCAGTTATTTTATATTTATTTATTTAAATTTTTTTTATTTTATTTTTTTAAAAAAATTTTACATTAGATTTTAAATAAAAAATAATATATATATATATAATTTGATAATAATAATTTTAAACAATATAAGCAAAAATAAAATAATAAAATAAACTCTAAAAAATAAATATATTCATCGGTTAATACTGGCAATTACTAATGGTGTTCCGATTACTTATACAAACAAAATATCAATAATGAAAATTAGAGGCAAGAGGAATAAAAAAATTTGCTTCAAAATATAAAAAATTGATAAAATCGTCAATATTAAAGAAAAAAAAAATATCCTACAGCAAATTTTATAAATTATATTGTTATTTTATTTGAAATGAAAAGAAAAACTAAAGATTCATGTACCCAAAATGTGATTACTGATTAGTGATTACTTTTCACATCAATCCCAAAGTTTTTCCTCTTTTCAATATTTTCTTTTTTTTTCTTTCATTTTCTCATTCTTGTTTTTTATTTTTTTTTTTTTTTTTTTTGAGATATTTTAATCTATGGAAAATCCAAATAAATTTCAATAAAAGTTAATATTTTATTTTTCTTTGAAGGATTAGGAAAAGAAATCGGAAGAAAATCAATAAAAAAAAATGAATTACAATTTGTTTATTTGAAGTCAGTATAAATGTCAAAAAAAAAAAAAAAATTGTTTGCTTTGAGGAAGGGAAACATATTTAAGAATTAAGAAAGTGTATTTACCATCGTACCAACGGCTGCGTGGCACAGTGGTTGAGTGCCGACCTTTCATGCGAAAAGACATAGGTTCGAATCTTAGTGAAAATGAAAATAACTTTTCTGGTTTTCGACTCGACTCAGCTACCATTCACCATTGGGTTTAAATTAATGGCTTAACCAATAATTAATAATTATGTATCTTTAATAAAAAAAAACATTCATATAACAATATAAACAAATGCAAAATATAAACAAATAATTTAATTGAATAATATAACTCACAGATATAGAATGCAATTTAACTCAAATACAAAATAATACAATATAAACAAAATTAGAATTGTATCTATTGAAAATCTATGACGTCTCTACATGTTATAAGACCTATAACTATCTTATGTTTAAATTGTATGTGGAATTCATTCGACCTCCGATTCCTACATGTACCTTGTGGTATTATAGCCCATGTTTAAGTAAGGATGGAAAGAGGCTAGGACAGGTTAAATTATTTTTATTAAGGATTAAATAGGGAATGAGATTGAAGGGAAAAGAATCAAATAGGAAATGTAAGCTCCAGGAATTAATATGATAAATAAAGCATTTGCATTAGACTTTTTTTAGCTGATAGACTGACGTTACAAGCACTATATTGATCCCATATTTTTCCAACTGAAGCTGAAGTGAATATTCCATTTAATATTATAAAAAAAACCTAAGAATATAATTCATATACGATAACTTTTTGACACGTTCAAAAACACATTTTCTTATCAGTAAAAAAAACCAATAAGCACATCTTTCCAAACAGGGCATTAAAAAACTGACTGAATGTAACCTGTAATTATAAAAACAAAAAAAAATGTACGAAAACTTGTAAATGGATAAGAAAATTGTAATTTTATAAGATATAAGTATCTTTTTTTTATTTATAATATTCAATAAAAATTCTCATATGGTTATTATGGGTTTATACCCTGGATAAGCATCGAATCATATCATAACAAAAAAATAACAAAAACAACAACAACAACACAATATAAAAATATGTGATTTTTATGAAAGCGTGCGTGATGTGCGAACACTTTACTATGGTTGCGCTTTTTTAAATAATTACCTTTTTATATACACCATGTTTTCTATCAAATCAATGTATACCTAATATTATTTTTCAAATATTTTAAAAAATTAACTAAAGTGTATATAAATAAATTGCATAAATTAACCGATATAAGATATATATATATATATGTTTATTATATGTATATAAAAATAATAACATGCAGAAAATATGTAATGTTTATTATATAAAAAAAAAACAAATTTTTAAATATGTTTTCATTTCTATTACATTTTTTATTAGATCAGTTGTTTCTTATTTTAAAGTTGATAATTTAATATGCAAGGTGCGCTGCTATCTTCGTCAACACCAATTTTTTTTTATTTATATTTTTTAATTTTAAAATTATTTTAAAATATATATATATACTTATATTTAAACACACATATTAAATTAAAATCATATAAAGATTTTTTTTTTTGTATATATTTACGGTACATATTACATACATATATAAATATATATATATATTTATATAAGTATGTAAGTATATGTAAAAGAAAATATTATAATGAGAAGAAAAATTATTTGCGGTCACTTCGATTCGCTTCATGGTTTTTATTGTACCAAGACAATAATTTTTTTTTTTTTTTTGCTTTTGTTTTTATTTTTAGGATCTTACAATTTTCTAGAAAAAGTTGACGCTCTTTAAAATATTTATTCCGTTTTATTTTATTATTTGAAACGCTCTACCAATGTTTTGTTACTTAAGCGAAATGGTATAGTGTTTTGTTTTTTTTTTTTTTTTTTTTTTTTTTTAATTTTCATTTAAGATTTTTAAATACAAGTCACATTGAATTTAATGAGGTTCTGGTTAATTATTATTCTTTACTGAATGTATACATATATATGTACTTGAATTCGTAACATACATATATATCTGGAATAAATTAAAAATAAAAAAAATATAAAAATGATGAATTTTTAGTATAAACTATATAAATTTTTTTTTTCACAATTTTTGCCGCTTCATCTTCAATCTAATGCCACTGTCCTATGTGTGTAAATTAAAATTATTTATATTGTCGAGTTAAAAATTTTTTTTTATTTTTCTACCTTTCAATAATTTAAATGTTAATTTATTCACCTTTTATTATTTAATTACTTGTTGAATTGATATTTTTATATAATACACTTTAATAATATGTATGTACATATATATATATATATATATATATATATATCTAGAATTGAATTAAAACAATGGTTTAAAAATAATATTTCTGGTGTTATTTCTGGGTCTTTCTATATACATATATATAATTGTCAACGTTGTCCCATTGTATACAAATTAGGAAAAAATATAATAAAATGAAAAAAAAAGTAATTTTTATTAGTTTCTTTTTTTTTTTTGGTTTTAATTATTCCAAGCAAAATATCACATCATTTTAATATATCTTTCTCTTTCTTTTAATATTTTGAATCTTAAAACACATTAAAAAAATTTCAAAAGTTAAATTCTTAAATCTTATAATATCTAATTTATTTCAGTACGTATGTGCGCGATATTAATTTTTACATTTAAAGTTCCTTAAAATCTTCGGAAAGGATAGGGAGGATTTAAAATCAAAACCTCTTAGTAATCTAATTATTTATTAGTACCTCTTAATAATTAACAATTTAAATTAATTATAATTTCTCTTGAACAGAACCACAGGGGTTTATTGACCCATCAATTGTAATTAGATAGTAAGTAAATTTGTACGATTAATTGAAAAAAAGTGTCGCCAAACACTCGAAATTCGAGCAATTTTCGCACTCAAATTATTAATTATATTTGTAAACGAACAATTAAGCGACGAATGGCAAATTTTGTGACCGAATAAGCTGATTAATATACATGATGATGATGATGATTATCTACAAGGTGTATGGTAGTAAAATTAACTGAACTGTCAATAAAATATGTATATTTTTTTTCTTATTAACTTGTATTATGCATTTTACATTTCGATATTTTACCCTACACTGCTTATAAATATGTCGTATTTAATAGAGCTTTGTCTTTTCAAAAAAAAAAAAAAAAACTATTATGTAAATAGATTTCAAGAAAATGGAAAAAAAAAATTAAAATAAAAACATTTATTTTTTTTTTATATTATTATGTTTTTCTTTAATTTTTCATCTAAGTCACCTGTGCACATCGCATATTAAACGCGACCGAATTAAAAAAAAAAAATAAAAAAAAAAACTTTGATAATACAGAAAATACAATCTTCCTCATATTTTAATCCCCCAATCTTAAAAAAAAAAAAAAAAATAAAATTGGAATTAGTAGACTAAAAAAAAAAACTTAAGCAAATGAAGAACTAAAAGAAGACTTTATAAATTATAATAAGTTTTTATTTATTTTCTTTTTTTTTTATTTAAATTAAATCAGTCGTCGTCACAGTTGACTCTTTGATTATAAGAAAATTTTTTTTATACAAAAATGTAGCGAAATAAAATTTTGTTTTTTTTTTTTTTTTATAATTGTCTTCTTCACGGAATCGAAAATTGTTTGGTCCGATCTCTGTGAAACATAAAAAAAAATATTATAAGTGATAGTTACCAAATCAACCAACTGAGAAATGTTTTATTAAATACAAGAAAAAAAATTTTCCTCTTAAGAAATAAACAAAAGAAAAACAAAAAAAAAACATTTATATTTTATTCAAATTTATGCGCACAACGCGATACGCTTTACTTAAAAAATAAAAACCAAAATCATTGTAATATCCACATATCAAATATGCGCTACTACTGTTATGATTGTCTTTACTCTCTTTAATATTATAATATTATTTACTATGAAATAACTTAGAAATAAATGTACTATATACTAGTGAATTGAATATCACATGTTTAGTTAATTTTTTTTTTTTATTTTAAACATTAATTATTACATATTTTTCTTTTATTTTTTGTTATAATTATTTGAAATGCAAATACTTGCGTTTAATTTAATTATACGAAAAAAAATAGAAATTAAAATACAAGAAATATAAAAATGAAACGACATGTACGCAATAATTTAACTTTCTCATAAATTTTCTACACCTGAACAGGTAACTAGAGATGCAAAACAAAAAATATGCAGCTAATACAAAAAAAAAATTGCAACAAAGTATTAAGAAAAAAAATTATTAAAAAAATTACTAAAAATAAATTAAATTTTGAAAATTGACACAAAATATAACATGTTATTTACCAATATTACCAAACTAATTATGTAACCAAACTAGTACTAATGCATATTTATGAAGGTTTCAGAGTTTCGCCAATTATTTACTGGCAAAATTGACATTAAATAACGGTAATTAATTATCTAAACAGATGTTTAAAAACACCTTCTAAGGCCTTAGGTCTTAACCCCGCACAAACTAAGTGAGCTTTCGTTTTCAAGCTTATCACTTTTGCGTATTCCCCTTGTTTTCAAACCAATATGCTTGAATTTCATTTAAAAAATAATTAACTGCAAAAAAATTGCCCGTCCACATTTTGCATGTTCAAAGCCTTAGATGCGCGAAATTCAATACGTTCCTTCATATCGCACAAATAGAAAACACCGATTTTTATATAACCGATTACTAAGGCCTTACATGTGCCAAATACAATGGCTGTTGTTTGCCGTATTTCTAAAATAGAAAACATCGATTTGGCTCTAAAGGTGCGTTTATGTTGGAACTGCGATAAGTGAGAAGAGCTTCGATAAGAGCATATACTATATAATATATATACAAATACATGATTTAAATAGAGGTGTTTATATTGGAGCATCGATTTGATCATCGATAAACAATAAAAATTTCATATGCTATGTTCTTATCGCCGTTTTTCCTACTTATCGCAGCTGCAGCATTAACGCACCATAACGTACTGCAATGACGTATGCAAAGTGTCATCGCATTTTCAGATTTAATAATATATAACATCTAATTTTATAAAAATGTATACTTAATTTTATTATATTTCAAAAATTTAATTTTGAAAACAAATTAAAAATAATGAATTTGACTAAAAAATTTGACAGATAATTTTGTAAAAATTTAATATTTTTCTTTTATATTCATACATATACAAGTACATATAAACATAGCCTTGAATATTGTTTAAAAACAAAAAAAAAAAAGTTATTAAAGAAAAATCACGACAAAATCAAGAAAAATGACATTTAAACCAAGAAACAATTAATCATCATTGAATTTGACACAACATAACACAACATACAATAACAATTTTCTCTCTCATTATTTTTCCCCTTGATCCTCTCATTTTTCTTTACTGTTAACTGTTAACTTTGAACTTTTTTTTTATTTCTTGTTTATTATTTTTGACAAGTTGTTAATATACAAGAACCTTATTGTTTTTCATTTATTTGACAGTGACGGAATAGAGTTGAAAATTTTTTTTTCACAAATTAAGTAAAAGAATTTTTTGGGTTCTTTAATTTTTTATTTTACCTTTTTTTTTGTTTTAAAATAAGTTTTTATATATATATGTAATATAGTCAAATCTGAACTTTTTTACAAGTTTACTTTTTGCTTAACATGCAAAATAGCAGGTGTCTTTCAATTTTATTTAAAACATAATTTAAATAAATTTTCATCTTGTCCCAATTTTTTTGTTTTTTAAACAAAGTTGAATTGAAAATTGAATGATGACAGTCATTCTATGTTAAAAGCATGAAACAAAAAAATAAGGGGATGAATGAAAGGACCTCACAAAAAACAAAAAAAAAAAACAAAAAAAATTTTTTCAATTTAAAGTTGATTTATTAACTGAATATATTAATTTGACATTTTAAAAGTGTCTAATATGTGTTCATTGAGACAATTTAATTTTTTATGTAAAAAAAAAAAAAGTTACATTTATTTACCAGAAAAATTTACATAAATATGTAAGTATATATATGTATTTAGACTTATGAAAATACATATATATATATATTGTTTATGTGAAATTTTAATAGATATGAGTTAATTAATTATCGGGGGGATTTTGTTTTACATAAAATAAATGAAGAAGGGAAATAATTGTGTAAAATTTTTTATTTTTTAAAGAATCATGGGAAAATATGAACTTATCTTACATGACAAAATATTTATGCAGATTATACAATAAAAACAATAACAACAAAAAAAAAAGGATAGATAGAATTGATGATGATACAACAATTTTCTTTTCTATATTTTTGAATAAATTAAAATATAATTTAATATATATATATAGGTATAAATTTGAAAATTTGCAGAATCAGTGGCGATACATAACAAGAGGGTTAAAAATGTGCATTCATAGTTTCACTCTGTCCGTCCGTCCGTCTGTCCGTCTGTCCGTATGTTTACAAAAACTTTTACGCCGTTTGAAATACAAAAAAGAAATTTTAACCGAGAGTAGGTATTACAAAAAAAATAATTTCGTAGAAGAATTTTTTCTGTAGCCCCACCCGTTACGGAGCTGCAGCCCCCTAAAGTTGGGAAAAGCCCTATATTCAAATAAATTGTTATAACAAGAGTTCTATTAGGTGGATTTCCAATCTGAAAACGACAAAAGATAGCTGGTTTTATAAACTTTATAAACTTTTGAAAGACAAATGTTTAGGGTTGCCATACGGTACTAAAATTTACAATTATGCAAAACTCAATTTTTCAAAATTTTTGGCTACACATATCTTCTAAACGGGCCAAACTAGGGTGTTGAAATTTTAGAAGAAGTTAGATCCTTAGAAAATAGTAGGAGTCGGTTAACAAAATTTTTTTGTCACATTCTCTGTTTAGCAGCTATAAGGGCTCGAAAATTGAAATTTTGCTATTATTAAACACCTGTAACTTGAATACCTGTTCAAATTTTTTTACATTCAATATACAAAATTTGAAGATCCAACATTTTGTTAAAAGATTTTCTTACATTTAAAAGCGGTTCTTAAAATTGAAGAAAGTGTCTCTCAGTTTTAACCATTTTTGCTTAAATAGTAAAAATTCTAAGTAAAATTCCAAATTTTGGTAGAATTCATAATTTAATTCCTTGAACCTAAAAAGATTGGGGGGAAGGGGAACAGTGAGGATTGGATCTTTGAGAAATTGGGCAACCTTCCCCAATTGAGGGGCTATTAAGACTTAAAAATTAAAAAATTTACTGTTTCTATAAGTAAGTAGTAACTTAGTCACCAACGTATATATTTCTTAAATTAAACGTTAACATTAAACCTTCAACATTATTTTCCGATAAAATACTCTGTATGAAACACTATATTATTTTGAAAATGTGCTTTTTTAAAAACCATTGATTTTTCTCGTCACTTGTTTTTAATGTCTTTTACATTGTTAATTAATATCGAAAATAAATATTTAAATATTAATTATAATTTGTATATTTTATAGTCAATTAAAGGAATAATCTTAGATAACTTCTAATAAGATATTATAGGAATATTCGGTAATATATTTTGAATAAATAAAGTTAATTAACTATAAAATTAATTATTACAAATTTAACATTTTAAAGAAAATTTGGATCAGTGGCGTAGCGGTGAAACACATGGGTTAATACAAGAAGAAGTAAGAGTTCAAAGTCCACACAGCTCATAACAGATCTTCACTGGATGAAAATTTTTCTGAATTACTTTAGTAATCAAATTTCCTTGGTGACCAAATATATAATATTAACAACATAAATAATATTGCTTATAAAATTTAAAAAAAGTACACATCTATTTTATCAAGTCTGCAAAGGAATGAGAAATTTCACTCCTTTATAACACAATTGTACATGCAATAAGAGCAATTTAAAAACAAAATTATTGATCTAGGTCAACAACTTGTCTTAAAGTGTTTATATATATTTTGTCGGTTTCGTTTAATAAAATTGTATTTTGTCAAAAAATACAAAAATTCGTACTTTACAATCGTTTTTAAAATATTGATTGAAATTTTTTTACAAATTTATTCACAGTTCATTTTAAATAAAGCGCAATATTCAAATTTATTCCAGCTCATTTAAAATGTCACTTAATAAAATAAGTGAAATATTCTTTAAGATGTCACGTAAACATTTAACAATTTATTAAATATAAATTAAAACATCAACTTTTATTGTCTTGTAACAACTTTGTTTACAATTTCAAAAAAACCGAAAATACTTTTTAAAATAAAATTTTAAAATATTTTTTTTTCTAATTTTTATTTTTTTGCATTATTTTTTATAAATTCTTATTATTCTTATACTTTTCATTCATAATTTATTACAATTAACCTATAATTAACAAAAAAACAATAAAATAAAAACACCACAAAACATTAATTTTCTAGTCTTCCATTTATTTTCGTCCTTTTTTTTAATTTATTTAATTTTTTCTTATATTTACATGATCTTTAATTGAACTCATTCCGTTTCTTATCCTTTTGATCCTTTTATAAAAACGTTTTCTATAATAGAATAAATCACGTTCGTTTACGTTTACAATATGCTCCCGAATGTTCCTGTGAATTCTTTGAGTTTTTCACAAATATAAAACCAACAACAACAACCAGAGGAATTGTAAAATTTTTTTAAAGGTTATTTTTTTTTTTTGTGTTTGTTAAACAATAACTCTTTATTTTCTACAGAATCCCTTTTTTATTTTTGTACATATTTTAAGTTTTGTTGTTTATTTCATTTATATTTAATTTATTGTATTCCTAAAATGGACAATCAAAATAACAAGGAATACAATAATATAAAATTTTATTTATTTATTTATTTGTTTTTCTTTTGTTATGAAAATGTTAAGTTAATAATGCTACTGCTATTCCAATTTTATCAATTATTTGTTTTCCATTCAAATACTCGTAATATGTGAATTGTTTTGATAATATATACGAGTATTGTGAAAATGCCGACGGTAAATGGAACTTGCAATAAAATATTAAAGTATAAAAATAATACAGGATATCAAAACACGGATATTATTTCATTTTTTTGTTTTGGTTCAGTTGCAGGACGTGTTTTTAACCCTTTTTTTTATTATTTTTTATTAGAAAATGATTCTTTTCGTCAAATTTAATTGTTCTCTATGTGTCTTAGATGGTTGTTCATTTACAGGTTTTTTTATTTTTATTTTTAATTAACGCTATCAACACCAATTCATATGTCATTAACATTCGTGACTTTTACAAAAAAAATTGATGTTGAATTTTTTGAATATCTTCTAAATTGATTATTAACTATGTAATAAAATATGAAATTATTAAGGGATGAATGTAGAGTGCTTATAGTTATATTATAAGTTTCTTATTTTGATGTCCTGGAATAGATGAACAGAAATCCGAACGTTGTAAAATTTGTTTAAACTAAAGCTGTCATTCATAGAATTCTAAAATATTTAATTATTTATTTGATTCCATATTATTTATAAATAATAGTGGAAAATTTTAAAACCATTGGTAACTTAGGGTGCATTTATGTTGGAGCTGCGATAAGTAATAAGAGGTCATTATAGGTTAAAATACTATTATTAGATTATACCAATATACTATTTATTATATTTATTAAATTATTTTGTTTTATTCCTGTTCCACTCCTTTAAGGTGTATATAGAACATTCTTCAAGTCTATTTAGATTAGGCTTCAGTTTTTCAATCGTTACATTAAATAAGCCATTCTACTCGTATGTAGCTATTGTATAAGACTATGAAAACATAAATGTTAATTTTGTGCGCAATTTGTATTATCTTACAAATGAATTATTTACATATTTATATTAAAGCTTATTTCATATTACGATATAAACTATTACGATAAAATTATACGATTTTTACGATATTTTTTTTATTTGATATGATCTGACCGGGGTTTAACCCCAAGACCTTCCACATGAAAAGCAACGACCTTACCAATGCGCCATTGGTTAGATTTATTTAATTATATTATACTATTATTATATTTTATCGTAAGGAGGAAATGTAGTTTTGAGTAATTTTCATTGAAAAACAGCTAACGGTCTAAGAAGGGATCAAGCCCGGACTTCTTCGCTTGGTTCACCATGTACTTAACTACTACTCACCGAGGCTCCAATTCTAAAGTAATTTAATATTTGCTTTTATAACTTAGTTTATTATATTTCGTCATCTTGTGATCATAATATATCTTATATTTTCTCGGCTCTTCTTAATAATGGTTGATTGTTACCAACTACGGATAAAGATGTGTATTGTGACAGAAATCCTGCAATAGTTTAATGACCTACACATAGTATTATAGAAGTATGAAAAATTAAAAAAGGGTTTAGATTCGTTCTTTTGATTCTTTGCCAGTTTGTAATCTATTTAGATGTCTTACGTTTATGAACTTACGAAAGTTCTAAAACTTTTTCTACTCTACTTTTAGGCAAAAGTAAATATATTAAAAACTTCTTTAACAAATTTTTATAAAATAATCAATATAATAACACTTGTATTTAAAAATAATAAACAATCACCCTTCATTATATTAACACCATATTTAGAATTCTTTTATAAAATTAATAGAAATTATATAGCAATTACTTTCACAATTAAAAATCATGTACCATCAACATTTTTTTTTACCCCATTATTATCTAAATGAACGTTAAATAGCGCAGATCCTTTATTACATATTTTTTTGGTTAGCACCTTAAATTAAATGACATGAATTTAAGTTAAGCAGTTAATTACAATTTCTGACTTTTCCTTTTTTTATTTTTTTTATTTTACTGGACTCTGAAACTCATACAAATGTGCGTCTTTCATATGGGTATTTTTTTTTAACCATTTCGTGTTTCATTCCAAAAAGTTAATTAACCGCTTAAAAATGTGTAAGTCATATGACTTTATTTTAAAATGTTCTTCAAAAAATAAATTTATGTTGAATTCAATGTTACAAAAATATTTAAAATAAAAATAACAAAACGCGGTTATTTTATTTTTTTGATATTTTTTGTTATTCTGCTTTTTTTTTTTGAGGTCTCATAAATCAATTTTATTACTAAATTGCTTTTAATGTTAGTTTAGGTTTTTTTTTTAATTTTTTTTTTCATTGGCATCTAAAAAGCATCGAAATCATCATCAAGTCACTTGTACTAATTGTAACTTTTGAAATTTAAATTACAATTATGCTTTTTTTTTGGTTTATGTTGCGGTTTATAGATTAGAAAGTGTTGGAGTTATATATGTATATATATATTGTTTCGTTACCATTTACCTTCTTTTAAAATTATAACCGTATTACTTAATTATGATGAGTTATATAGTAACTATATGGGAGTGTTTTATGTCAAAGTGAATAAGATTATTTTGGTAAAATTATTATTGTGGTCATTAAAAAAATACGAAAGTTGGATAAAAATTAAGTAAAAATTATTATATGAACTTTAATTTAGATTTTTGGTGAAACAATTTTGATTGGATTACTAAAAAAAAACAGGTCCAAGTAATTAAATTGATTTGCCAAATTATAATTTAAAATTTTGTAAATCAAAAATAGTATAGTTGGTTGTTAACTATTATTTACCAAAAATTTACTAATCAATAGTAACTGTATGATTATTTCATATACAATTCGAAATGATTCGTCAAATTCAGAAAATTTAATTATATATATTTAAGAACACCTAGTTTTTATGACATCTAAGTAAATAGAAATCAAATAATTATGTATAATTCAATGTGTTTTCAATTACAATAGTATAATTTGACTCCAAACTGTCCATATATTTAAGATTAGAAATCTTTATCAATCAATAACTCTTCCCATAATATTGTATTTCCACTTTATATATACCTAAAATAAAAAATATATATATTATTTTTAATTAAATTCTTAAAATTAAATTAAAATAAAAAAAATATAGTAAAAATAATAAATTTCATATAGATACAAGGTTCGTACACATGTCATAAGTCATAACCCCAAAAAAATGAGGCACATAGTCATCATAATTGTAAATGTTATCTTAAAGATTCAATCAACTTAAAAACAGAATTTCTTTGAATAAACATAAAAGGAATGAATCCTTTTATGGTTACATTAAATAAAATTGGTTTTGCATAATCATAGACATACATATTATTATATGTACCATAACTACCACCCTCAATTTATTTTAAATTAAATTTAAAAACCAAAGCTAAACAAAAAATTAAAACAGTTAACTTATTATGCAAAAATAATATAATAAATTCTGATGACAATCTAATTGAAATTTTATATATATATATATATATATATATATATATATATATATATATATATATAAATATATATATATTATGTGATAAAATCTTTTGACTTCTTGTGAAATTAAATTCTTAAAATTAAAATATTATTTGATTGTTTAATCGTTTATTGCCGCATGTTTTTCTGTTCTTATGAGTATGACAAATACTTGTTGAAATTAATTTTTGTTTTTTTTTATTTTTATTTTCAAATGTTATAAAAATAAAATATCGAGTTCATTGATTTCATTATAAAGAATTATAAAAATTAATTTTTGATTTATATAAAATATTTAAAAATTCAAAATTAAAGTATTAAATATTTATACATATAATCCAGTATAAATATAAGAAAGTTCAATTAACTTAATCAATAAGCCTATAACTACAATGGTGTCAAGGTTTTTTTTTAGATGACATAAGAATTTGTATGAATGTATGAAATGTCAAATTTGATGTTTGAAATAGTAATTGTTAAAATATTTTTGAATTATGCATTTACAAATTTTTTTAATTACCAGTATAAAATATTGCTTATTTTTTATTTCTTTATTGCGCTAGGTATATAAAATTTGAACAACTTACAATAATTGTCTAACAATTCATTATGGCTGACTTAAATATATGTTCTGTCACCTGTGACATTTAAAGCAATATGATTAACATTATTGTTACCATCTACATATGTTTTCTCTTATTATAATAATACTTTTTACAATTTATATTCTAATTACATAATTGCTCATGGCATATTTAAATGTGTATATAATAATGCATATTCGAGAAATAATGTTAACTGAAAGATAGCTTAAGATTTGTTCTGATCCCTATTGAACCAACAACTTACGATTAATCAATTAATCAAATAATTTTCTTGATAAATTTATGTTGCACCAAAATCTTTGATTTGACAATAAACCAATGAAGTTTGATTAGTAAAAAATCACTCACTCATCAAAAAAATTATTATTTGATTATTGATAAGAGTTGGTGCAATAGAGCTTTGGTTTGGAACAATTTTGTGTATTCTAAACCAAATTTGACAACTAATCTTAGTCTAAGTGTCATAGGACAATAGGTAAAGGGTTATTATATTGAAGAATATTGAACTCAAATCTTGTTTTTTTTTTTTTCATTAATTAGTAATTTATTTATTAGTTAATTATTAAAATCATATATGGCCAATTATTTAATAAAATTCTTTAAAAATTAAGCAGGTATTATGACAAATATTTTTTTTAGAGTTAAAAGATATTTCAAATCTTAGATAGAATTTTTATGAGATTCTAAATATGATAACATGTATTCGACATCTATTCTAAATCTTTATCCCTAAATAAAATAGGTATAGTAATAAAAATTAAAATAGATCTATAATTAAAAAAAAAAATTCTAATACTCTCCTACACAATATTTTTTAATTTATTCGAGTTTTAATCATTTTTTACATTTTTAATTTATTCTTCTCATTTATTAAATCAACTTTCAATTATACTTATCCAAAATTTAGAGTTCAATAAACTATATATATATAAAAAATATATAAAAGTAAAATTTTTTTTTAATTTTTATAATATATTCGGTCATATACTTTTTTTCTCAATTTTCTTGATTATTTTCAAAAGACAAATGACACTTTTAAATGTTATACTTTTTGTTTTCTCATATTGATAATTAAATTAAATTATATTAGTGTATGACAAATGTAACAAGTTTATTCAACAATAATATTCCACAAATATACATACATAATAAATAAATCATTCAAAATAATCATTTTAGTTTTTTTGTTTTTATACTTACTTTGAAGACTTTGTACTCATATATAAATTTTTCAAATTAAGAAAAGTAAAATCAAATTATATATTATTTTATTTGTTATAATTCTGATTATGCATTCTTCAATATTTGATTTATTATTAATGAATTACTTATTTCTTTTTTTTATACCCGTTGGACTATTAGTCAAAAGGGTATACTAAATTTGTCATTACGTTTGTGACGCAAAGAAGTATGGTGGGTAGATATAGACTCAGTGGTATAAATCGGATCAGAAACGAAAAATAAATCGATTTAGTTATGTATGTCCGCACGTCCGTCTTTTTTCCTCAGGATTTTTGAATTTTCACAAATTCGTTTTTATAGCCGTCATCGCTAAATCCAGCCATTTTGGTGTATGGCTCCGAGTACCTACCATACAATTCCTTCTTTTATATGAGCATTACACTACACCTAATAAAGCTGTATGTTTGCAATTTTGCCAAAAGTAATTAACCGGATGATATGTTTATATTACGGTCATACGGGTATCCCAGAATTGACACAGTCTACTCTACTACACTCTTCTTAGTTTTTTTTAGATTTATTGTAATTCGATTAGATTTATTTTAATATATAAGAATGTTTACAAATTTTTGCAATACCATTAAATTTCTATACATTCTTGAATATGTAATGATTTTGTAAATCATAATATGTGATATATATAAGATTATAACGCCCCATAATTTTCTTGTGTGAAAATTAAATTACGTACATTTTCTTAATGAAAAAGAATATAATTAATAACTACTTATTAATTATGTATCTTTTGACTGTACGTTGTATATATAGAATTTGTGTAATTATTTAAAATTTTTTGATCCCCTTTTTGTTTTGTATATATAATTTAACTTTTAATTTTTCAAAGTTTCTTGGGTCCTTCTTAGTTAATTTATTTCATTTGAATGTAATTATGTTGTATAAATATGCAAGTATTTATAAATTTCTTCATTAGTTTTCCTTGAAATGTTCAATCAAATATTATAAAAGTTGATATGCTTGGTATATGGTATACTATATGTTGATTAATCCTGTATAACATATTACATTGACATGTCCATTTACAAATATATATATATGTATATGAAAAGAACATATAACAATAATATCCTAATCACCCTCACTTCATAATTTTTAATTTTTTTGTCTTCTTCTTGTAATTTTTAGTTTATACTTCGCCGATCTATTATATATATATTGTATAGTTATATATATATATATGAAAAAAGTTTAATTTTTTTTTTGAGGAACAATATGACTAAAAGATTCAGTTTTTTTTTTTCATTCTTTCATTATTTAACGAATATTAATAACCTTCAAAACTATATATGTACAATATAATGCGTACCAATATAATAAAATATTACAAGTTATAGCAGCGGTGGTATGACCATTCATCATAATTTTAAGTCATTTTTAAAAATATAAAAATATATATTGTTGTTCGTCATAAACAATTTTTATTGATAGGAAGTTTTTGTTTTTTTTTTATTTTTCTGTATAATTTTTGTTTGACAATGATTAAGCATTGTTTTTGCACACATCAATGTATTCAATGTCTCCACAAATTTAATTGGAGATGTTGTGGAGACATAAATTAAAAATATATCCGTTTATTAATTATAGAATTTACAAAATAACGTTAATGGAACTGTCATTTTAACTCTATTGTCAATTTTCTGTCACTCTAAAATCTTAAATCTATAAAATAATTTCAAACTTTGGCTATTTTTTTTATATTTGTAATTATTATTAATATATTTAATATTAATTATGTATTTGATTTTCAAATTGAATCTTATGAGTTTTCACTTTCTTCCAACACCTAATTCTTCAACTGTTAGTCTCACAATTTTGTCTACATCTTAGGTGATTACAAAGGCATCATCATATACCATGTCATCAATGATATCATAGGCACAAAAAATGTTTCAAACAATGTAATTCGAACAAGAGATCAGGTACTGTAAAGTGTAAGGTGCCCAACATTTATAGTCGCTATTAACAGAACTGATCTCAAACTTTCATTGTATTGAATGTTAAAAAATATAAAATGCATGTTAAAAAAACATTTTACAATTATTATTAAGTTCAAAACAAATGTCATTTTGCATAGAATATTAATTTGTAAGGTTAACTGTTATAATAAAGTCAAATAAATTGACAATTAACTAATTTTGGCTAAATCCTTTACTTTTTGTTATAAAAAAAAATTTGCAAAAAAAACTGTTATTTATAACAAACTTCAAAATGGCATTAATTATCAATTACTTACTTGATACATCACAGTAATTTAATTCGCACACTAAGCTAAGTTTTATATATATGTATCCAATAAAAATAAATTTCTTCATACTAATATGATATATGTATGTATAAATCTTATGTTTGTATTCAAGGTGTTGAATATGTCAAAATATGACTTTTGTTAGCTTCAAAAAAAAAAACTAATTTTCCAAAAAGAAAAAACTTTTCTTAATTCCTTCAAAAAAAAAAAAAACTGTAAACAGAAATATAGCAACAAAAGAAAAAGGCAACAAAATGAAAAACACAAAGAAAATAAAATGAAAAAAAAGAAAATGCAAACATATACATTATTTTCGTATAAATGTTTACGACCTGTAACGGTAAATAAATAAACAATTTTTAGTTTTTATATACAAACAACACATACATAGTTTAAAAACAAAACTAAAAACTACTGAAAATTTTGGGGTAAAAAAAACAAAGGTATTAAAAATATTTTAATAGAAGAAAAGTTTTACACAAAATCTTAATTTTACATCTTTTGTAGGTGTTAAATTTAATAGAGAGGAAATTTTGTTTTTGTTTTTATTTTAATATTTACTGTAATTTTTCTATCCGTACTTTTTTTTCTGTTGACAATTGATATGTGACATATTGGAGCATATGTTGATATTGTTGTTTTTTAAGTAAACACGTTAAATGTCAAATGGTGATATTATGTTTTCTGGAATTTAAAAATTTTTAAATACACAAGGAATGGAGTTTTTAATTATTTTTAAAGGTGCTGATCCTAGTCGCTTAGCTTCTAGTTTGACTTAGCGTTGCTTCAAGCGTCTTTTGCGTCGCGCTCCAAACAAAAGAAAATCCTTATGATAGCGTCGCTTTTTAATTTATTATCTTTCAAATTGAATATATTATTAAATAAACATAAAATTTTTTAATATTAAAAACTATTTAAAAAAAAAGGGGATTTAATGTCAAAGCGAGCATAAGTAGAAAGTTGTTCTACTCTAGCTTCGTTTCATTTAAATCAATTTATTCTTCTTAAACGTCAAAGCGATGGTAGAAGCGACGTGAGTATTGTGTCATTACCTTGCAAATTAAAACTAAGAAAAATTCTTAAACATAAAAGTTTTTTATTTTAAATTATATTCAGTCTTAAGGTTTTTAAAAAAATTTCAGTTCTTTTTTATTTATATTGAAATTTTTTTTTTTGAAGTCAAGTTTTAATTTGCAGAAGAAACAACTTTAATCTTAATTTAAAGTCTAGCAGCTGGTATAGAATAAAAACATTGGCTAAATTAAGGTTTCCATCAGCATTTTTAAGCTGTTTTTTTTTAATTTTAAACTTTCTTTCGATGCATTAACTCAAGAGCCTAATTATCAACCTAAGGAAGTTTTAAAATTAAAATAAAACATTGGCATATTGATAAATTTGATTAATTCACTGTCTTAAACCAATGAAAATCTAAAAGACCTAAATTGATTAAAAACAAAAGGACACAAAAATACAGTGATGGATACATTCATGCATATATAATTTTATGATACTTAAATACCTAATTAAAAACTTAAACTAAACCTAGAATGAATAATTGAATTGAATTGGATATATTTAACTACACAGAAGAAACGATTGATTCGAATTGGATATATTTAATCTTTATATATAACGAATATGTACATTATATATTAATAGAGAAAATCGCAACTCACTTAGCTTATATCTTAATCCAGTACAACCTAGAAGATGTCCTTTAATAGTTAAAAAAAAGTTTAAAACAAAATGCATATATTTTAAATTTAATAAACCATTACTAAAAGTGCATCTGAAGAATTAATCGTTATTTCAAAAAAAAAAAAACATCGCTCTCAAAAGATAAATTAACCAATACAAAAAAAAAAAGATATCCCATTCATAATTCACCTTCAATTCATATATTATCAACTCTAAAAATCAGATAGAAAACGCGTAAAATATTTTATTGTACCACACCAAAAAATATTCTTAAGTATTTATAAAAAAAAAAAAAATACAAAATATTTATAATCTTATTGTGTAAATCTGCTAAAGTTTAAATACAAAAAACAAAAAAAGCAAATTCCATAAAATTCCATAACTCTTCATAATTTAATAACTTTTCAGGTTTTTGCTTCACTTTTTATTCCATATAAAGACGAAATCAAAATATTTGATCTAAAAAAAAAAAAAACAAAAGCTGCACAACGCCAAAAGACCAAGCCAAACTAAAAAAAAAATGTAAAATGCCATAATTTACTTAAATTTTATATATGGAATATTGCCTCGATCTAAAATCTGACAAAGACATCGATAAAATACAACAGAAAAATTAAAAATGTAAAAAAAAATCCAAAATTTTATAGATATATATTGATGTTATTTTTGAACACTTTCGCCGTCTTTTAAAAAACCTTTTTTTTTGGTTTTAAAATCCAAGATTCTTGATTTTATTTTGTCTTTCTATATACATATAAGTAGATATTCTTTAACTCATATATAAATCATCAGAATTGATAAATATGAAACGATGTGAACTAAAAACCAAAAAAAAAAATTATAACAGAAATATATATATATATATATATATATATGTATTAACAAAGAATAAGAAACTGAAGAAGAACACCTTTATTTCGCCCACCAACCAACCAACAAACCAATTTATAAAATCATATCAAAAAACCAAAACTAACCAAAATAAAAAAAAAACATTTAATATTTGTTGGATATGCCCAAATCGTGTAAAACTGGTTACTAAAGAAAATTAGTTTAAAATAATTCATTGGGATCTGATCTGATGGGTATATTTGTATATATACACCCAATAATTTGAAAATTAAAACACAAAAACAATAAAAAAATATCTAGTATTTCAGTGGACAAGGAACTCTTATATATTTTTTTAAAGTCCATTTTGGTTTGCTTCATTTTTTGTGAAAATCTTCCAAAAATCTATCATAGAAGACTTTTAAAATTATATACAATATAGTTTATGAATTCGTTCATTCATCAATTTTCTAAAAAACCAAAAATAAAATAAAAAAACAATAATTTAAAAAGAAAAAACGTCAACGCATCAATAATATTTATTAGTTCAAACAACTTCAGAAAAAAAAAAATAAAATATAGATTCAAACTCTTTATTTTGAATTAATTTAGTATTGCCATCTGTATGAAAATCCAATTAAATCAAATTTGTTATAAAAAATTATTGAACACATAAATTAGGTGACGATAAAATAGAACTTATTGGATCTTGGTTGCAATTTGTATGCGATAAACGTATTTAGTTAAGAACAGCCCGGCTATTAGTATTTTATAACTTAAAGAATGAATTTTTAAGTTCATTGATCTAGTTGAATTGTTGTTGTTATTGTATTATACCTTCCTAACACCTGTGCATTCAATTTTAATTCCTTTCAATTAATTTATAAGTAATATTATTTAATTTGCTTATTTTATATATTTTATATTATAAATTACATTTGGTTACCATGGAGATTTTGTAAAGAAAAATTTCAACATATTTTTTAAATTAAATATTTTATGACCTGTACAGGAATTGTATCCACATCTCCTCCATTTATAAGACAAATGCTTACCATACTACATCACCACCAAAACCCAAATATTATAAAATTAATATATTTTCAAAACCAGATAAAAAAAATCGTAACTTTGGCAACTCTTTATTTATTTTAAATTATAAATTACATTTGGTTGCCATGGAGATTTTGTAAAGAAACAATTCAATTTATTTTTTCAATTAAATATTTTATGAACTGTACAGGAATTGAACCCACATCTCCTCCATTTATAAACCTAATTCTTACCCATTGCACCACTGAGGCGGCTCCTATATTATAAAATTAATATATTTTCGAAACCATATTAAAAAATCGTAACTTTGGCAACCCTTTATTTATTTTATATTTTTATAAATCTATTTTTTTTTATTTCTAAATTTATTATTCTACACTTAAATTTATGTTAAGTCTGTTTTATTTTTTTTTGCAACCAGAAACAAAATCAGAAATTTCACGCTATTAACCATAAATGGTCCCTTCCAATAAAGTACAAACTGAACCCAAAAGAAAATTGAAAGAAGTAAAATGCATCAAAAGAAAATTTTTTATTAAACTATCATTTTCTTTTAGTCGTCGTATAGTTGTTTGCTGCTTCCTATAATTGTGATACCAGGTAGTATATTGGTATTTATAATCATATTGAAAATGCATAGCAAATATGCAACAAATAATAAAAAAAAAAAAAACACAAAAACAATTTAAGCGTTTCTTATGTAAAAAAAAAAAAAATCATATATTACATAAAAAACAAGCATTTTCCGCAAAAAAAATCAGTTTTTCTAATGTACATATATAAGAAAATAGAAAAAATGGGAAATTATAATGAAAAATTCTACGGTATAATATTAAAGTACGTTCCATTTTAATGATTTATGTTAATCATTTCTCTATCCAACCATATCACAATCACCCAAAGTCCAAACATCGAATACTAAAAGTATTCTAGTAATAATAATAAGAAGAGGCCAAGGGAAGCGATATAAATTCATAATTTTCATAGTTGTTGTTTTGGTCTTCTTCATTTTTTTTAACTTTTTATTTTAAATTATACAACTTTTCCAAAAAGCAGCAGTGTTCTTATTTATTTATTTATTTTTTTTATATCTGGTCTGGTTCCAGTGGTACCATATATATTCTTATATTCCATTCTAAACTTTCTTTAATTTGTTCATTTTCTTATTTTTTTTGTTTTTTTTTTCATGAACTTCTCATCATTTTTTGCAGTCCATATCCAATTTTTTGCAGAAGCAAAAAACATTTCACAGCTGCCATCATTACGACAATAGCTAGTCACCAAAATATAGACCCCTAAAAAAAAACAACAACTTACATATAGTTATGTACTTATACTTATATGTATATTTTATTAACGATTTATACCCACCAAAAGTATAAATATATGTAACATGCAATTCAATATTATACAATTCTATGAGATCCCCATGTATCCCAATATTTGATCAATCTTTAAAGTTATGCTTATGAAATTATAGAAGCTAGAATTTAAAAATTTCTTAGAAGAAGTGAAGTAAAAATTATAGTTTTTTTTTCATTCGCGGTACTTTGAATTTTTCTAAAACTCACCCATCACATCACGATTTTTATTATTGGTTGCTTATTATCGTTTAAAATCTGCTTTTCTGTTTTTTTTTCATTTTGTTTTAAAAAATTTTTATTTTGTTATTTTTCTAATAAATTTTTATGTATATATGTATGTATATATATATTTATTTATATATATATATATACTAAAACAAAAGTATGTAAAAAGAAAACGAAAATTCCATAGATAAAGTTAGTTATAGTTATTATATAAACGTCATATTATTTGTTGATCTTCAATTGCAGATCTGCAGAGCACAGGTTCTCCTATTTTAAATAAAAATAAAAATTGGTTTTGATTCAAAATCATAAATCTAGTTTGTGATACCATAATTTGAGAACCTATATTTACTATTACACTGATGTCATCTTTCGTTTGTGGATTTTTGTTTTTCCCTTAGCCCTTTTTAAGTATAGGTCACGGAGTATAGGGTAGCATTCACCAAGTCGATTTAGACTTGGATTCAGTTTCTTTAATAGTTATGTTCACTAAGCCGTTGATAAATCGGGTGTGCTATTGTAGAAAAGTTTATAAATACACAAATGTTAGTTTTGTACGCCATTTATTATCTTACACAAGAATTATTATAATATATATATATATTTTAATTTAATCTTATTTTATATTACGATACAAACTATTACCATATAATTATACAATTTTACGATATTTTTTGATTAAATATGATCTGATCGGGGTTTGAACCCTAAACCTTCCACATGAAAGGTTGACGTTTTAATCATTACATCATTTGTCAAAGTTTTTTAGTAATAAGCTTAACAGATACTCCAAGTACACAGTTTTTGTCACTATAGTATAGTAATTAGTAATTACTTGTAATTATGTACCTCATAAATCTCAAATTACTTAATAAACGTATATTGAATTTTATCGCGATCCTACGCGCATGGTTTTTAACTTTAAAATGTCAACTTCTAATATCGGATCAAGTACCTATTTATCTACTTTTCTTTAAGAAATGCTTGTTAGATGTTATTGTTGTGTCTTATATACCAGAGTATTGTAAAAATACCTTTCAGCTCAATTCTGATATAACGAAATTCCACTATTACATAATTTTTATAATTTTTATCTAATGGAATTGTTTTTGTTTTTTCTGTGATTAAAATGTCTTGTATCATTGAAAGTTTACCATGTACTTCCATGATTAATACAAAAAAAAAAACTTGTTTTTTTTTAATAAATTTTTTAAGGTGGATTAAACTAATAATTGAACATCACATGACAATGTATTATGGTTTAGTAAAATATAAAATTATTACTAATAAAATTCCAAGAAATCATATCGTTTTTTGTTTTGAAGGAGAACTTTGTTCGATTATAAAAAAAAATGCGTAAATTATTATTCAGTTTTTTTTTCTGTTGTTTAGTTTTAAATTAAATATCAGATGAGACATCAGAATTATGTCCAAGTTTTTTTTTTTAGTCCAGTATATTAGACTATAATTTGATAAACTTTGGACTTAGACTATAATTTGATATACTTTATATTCTTATTTCTTCCAATGTACTTATCTGCTAGTTGCTATAGCAACCAACTACCAATTTTTCTAGCAAGCCCAAAGGAAACTAGCATATCTTAACTTAATTGGAGTACAAAATGAATTTCTAAATTGCTCTATTTATTTAGTATTTGGTCTTCTGTATTCGTTTGACATCAAAGAAGCAACAATGGTAAATTGATAATCACTGTTGATTGTTTTTTTTCGGGCGTAAGCTAAAAAAACAAATCCAACCCGATACTAGAAAACAATTTATCACATTCAATGTTGCTCATCTCCCATAACCCCAGACTCCCTAAATTTTATACATCTGAAACTCGATTCCCAAAACTTCTGACACATCCCTATCCTCGAAGACCAGCTGTACAATTGTAATGCAGAGGCCCAATCCTAAAGATTGGTTCAAAAAGTGGTTGTGGTTTTTGTTTGTTAAATAGAAGCTTCACATTTCCAAAAGGTGGCTTTCGAAGCTATCCACGTTTTTCATTTGCAAAAAAAAAATCGACTTTTGATGGAAAGTGTCTTAGCCAACATTTCTCCGTATAAACTGACTCAAAGCACTTGAACGTATTGTACTATTAAATAACGCACCAAGTATTTCAATCTTGTGTTGGATAATGGAGCATCAAATATTGTATAAGACCTTTTATATACTAAAATTTTTCAATTTTTAAATTAATTTTCAATTAATATTTCATATAGATATTCTTAAACGAATTTTAATTAAAATTGATCTCCTCCTTTTATATTAAAAAAAAATATAATAGTATGCTGCGTTTGTTATTTAATTTATAGATTAATTCTAAAAAAAAGTCTTTTGTTTTTTTTTTTTTAGATATTTATACATCTTCAACTTCAAGCTCTAATATTCCATATGTATCTAAATTTTCTAATAATTCTCAATTTAATCTTTATCTCTTATATAATTTCACAGTTCAAAAAAAAAAATGGGTATATTAATCAAATCCAACAGATTCGCAAATAAATCGTTATATGTATATATATATATATATATATATTTTTTTGTTTTTGAATTTTTATTCTCATCCCTCCTCTTCTAATCAAAAACATAAAGAACAAAAAATTGTTTGTTCTTTCATTTCATTTTTCTGGTTCTTGAAATGATCGTGATCCTTTTTTTGATAACTTCCAAAAAAAAAAAAACAATAAAAAAAAAATTCAAAATAAAAATTCTTAACGTAATATTTAATCCAATTGCATGTAATTTATGTTTTCTTAAGGAAGCCAAAATACACCACCAACTCACAAACCATTCATATATTCTTCCAGAATAACAACAAAATGCAAAAGAAATAAAAACAAAACTCGATTACAGGTTGAAGTACACATTGAATTGTTTCTGTTTAGCAGTTTTTTTATTTATTGTTTTTTTTTTTTTTTTATGTTTTTACAATCTTCTGTTTCAGTTTACAAAAAGAAGCTTGAACTGGAATCAACCGATTAACTGAATACCAGAAAAATTGCAAGCGAATTAAAAAAAAAAGAAAAACAAAACAACAAAAAAAAACCATGAACAAGGACGAAAATGTATTAAAAAAGAAATAAATAAAAAAAAGAGTGGAAGAGAGTATAGTTTTACAATGCAGTAGATTTTATGATCAAATGTAGTAGAATCATTCTGACAGCTCATGTCAAGTTATTTTTTGAAAACTCAAGCAGTCAAGCGTTTCTTAAGCTTGCATTACTTATGTATTTTGAAACGTGAGTTTTAAAATTAAGTATTTAAAGAAATGATATGTTATTTTTCACTTGGTACCGTGAAAAGCTTTGAAAACCATTCAAATGAACTGTTCCTTTGCACCACCAAAAGTTTTTGAATCAAACTCCATGGGACTTGTGATACTATTGTACAGTTTGGTTTTGAGGATGAGGATATTAAAGGTTTTGGGAATTGGAATTTAGAATATTTAGGATTGTTGGAATTTGAAGGATAGGAAAACTTTGATGTTATATATAAAAGAACGGTGTTAATATTCTTCTTAATTTTACCTAAATCGTATACACATATTCATTACATCAACATTGGGTAACACCTTTGGTGAATTATAGTTCCATGTGATGTGCGTATCATATAAACGTGACCAAAAAATTTCCGTTTTCCAAACCGTATTGCGCTAACATTGTAGGTCGGATCATCCTTGTTTCCCGTTGGCAAATCTTGACCGGAAGCATTGGTTGTTTAATTTTTTTAGAGTAGGGGTCGGTCCATACAAGATATCTATAAAACAAAATCAGTGAACCTACTTTACGAAAATGCTGGTCTTCTTGATTAATTTTTTATATAAAATACCTGAATATGCAAAATGTCAAACAACTGTCAAAAATATGCAGTTAATTTACTACAAGAACTTTATATCCACAATATTGAATTTTTATTTTTAAATAAAATAAAATTATTTTGTATATGTTCTTCATGGATGATTTTTATGAATTTTTATAATTTATGTACATATATAAACATTATATACATAAAAGTACTCTATATATATATAAATAATATACTCAATACCCCATCACTAGTACCTATATAATTGAATGAAATTATGATTTAAAAAAAAAAATGAATCGTATACGAACGACAAAAAAAACGATCATCATTGGTGACGATACACGACAATGAATTTAAATTATAACTCAGAGAAAAAAAAAAACTGAAATGGAAAAAATTATTATTTTTGTTTTTTATTAAGGTAATTCAAAAACCTAGGTAAAAGTAAATTAAAGTACAGGTTTTTTTTATTATAATTTGATAACATACAAAGTAAAGCAGAAATTTCAGCAACAATAATATTAATACAAAAGGAACGACATTTTTTTTAGTTGTTGTTGTTGTCGCTATAACTATTAAGTGTCTTCGAAAAAAATTGGAACTCTAAAAAGAAAAAAAAATTAATAGATGTTTTTTTTTTATATTATGTACCTAGAGTATGTACATACTTAAATTGCGCACCTCTTATATTATGTTGCGCCCATTTCAATTTTTTAAATTAATATTTCATGCTTTTTTTCTTCTTTTATTATTTCATGCTGCTGTTATTTATACTGTGTGTGTGTGTGTGTTGTGTACTGTGTACCATTCTTTATTTTAATATTGTAAAACCTCCTGAGCACAATTAGCGCAGCCAACAATGCTGAAATTCTACTTCAAAAGTTAAATATAAGGAAAACAATACAAATGTACACATTGAAAGTAACAATAAAGTTTCAACGCAGGAGCTTTGAAGCAAAATTTAATTTTTGCGCTACTTTGACAGTTAACGGTTTATCTTTTGGCAGCCATATATATTTATTATTACTGTTTAGTTTGAAATTGGAGAATATAGAATTATACAAAATAAAAAATTAAATTTTTAATTTATTAAAAGTTCACCCTCACCATCTTCGTTATGATTCGTTATTTGTTTACATTAAATGTCACTTTAACGCTTTCAACATTTTGCATTTTTCTTGAAAACTTAGATAACTACGTTTTTTGACATTTTGCAACGTCGATACTGCGTCATAGCTACGATTATTGTGACCAAGGCATAAGGGATCAGCTTTTTTTTAATATAATTCAATATTCAATCTGTTGTTTTTCGATTTAGCTAATCTTTTCTTATTTTTGTTTGTTTTTTTTTTAATTTACTATTAGTTTTGACTAGCATTTTTATTGTTATTTCTTTTGTTTTTTTACTATTTTTATTAAGAGCAGATCATTTTTTATGAATTTTTTTTTTTTATTATTTTGTTTTCATCTTTGTTTTTTTTTTCCCCTGTGATCACTTCTCTATGGCAGCATCAGTAGAGGAGCAGCTGGAAGTAAAGTGTATTTTTAATAAAAGAAAATAATAATCAAAAATAAAATTCATTGATGCAAGCATTATAAATATTACTTGAAAGTTTAAAAAAAAAAAAAACAACAACAAAAATATGTATGAAAGGTATCAGCAGTTAGTACATACATTCAATTCAACTTGTACTTTATTTTTTGTTTTAATAATAAACTGTGTGTATAGTGATTTTAGTTGTTTGTTACTTGCACGGCTTATGTTTGTAACATCCTGGGTTTGTTTTTATTTTGTCTTTTATACTTCTTTTTTTTTTTTTTTTGTACCTATTACGAGTTACCATTGCATTGTGATTGCGCCAATCTTTTTTAGATAACCACCATTCAAAGTACAAAAAAAAAAAAAAACACAAAATTTTTTAAATACACATTTCACAAAAAATTCACCATAAGCACCATATTAAATTGGTTTAAAATAACTAGTGGTTGGTTGATTATTTTTAAATTTTGTTGTTGTTGTTGTTTTTATTTTGAGATCTAAAAAAAATAAATGTTTTTTAAAAAAAAGAATTTAAGAGAGAAGATCTTGCTGCAAAAGATGGATTGAATAATCGAAATCGGATCTTTTAGAAATATAATGAACAACTGACTGGTATTTTATTATTTTGTTTTTTTATTATTATTATTGTTTTTTATCAGTTTAGTTTTGGAACATTTTTAAATCATGGGTATGTTCCTCTTTAAATTCTTTGTTTTTTTTTTTTATTAGGTTCAATTCGCAAAATAAAAACAATTATGTGTATTAAATCTTTTTCTTGTTGTTTGTTGCTTGTTGTTATTGTATAATGTGCAATGTGCAATGTGCATCCTCTCTAAAAAAAAATAAAAAAAGAAGGAAATTAAAATGATCATCATTGGTTATATTTTGTATATATGAATTACAGAAGTACATTATTATAAAGTACCTATACCTGATAGTAAGTTTAACTTGCAATGCATTAAATTGAAACGAATCGAATAATTTTTTTTACTACTACTTACTTACAATATAAAATTACAAAATGAAAACCTTAAAAATTTGTTTTATTCGTGCTAAATATTTAATATTTTTTTTTTTCGTATTTTGAGATTGCAATAAAATCAAATTGGTATCAAATATTTTGTTGGTAGTAAAAATAAAGTGACTCGAAAGATAAAATTTTTTAAAATTATCACTGTACCTTAATTTCTGAAAAGAAAATGATTAAAAGAAGATGCATTTAATATAAAACATAATAGGATACTTACTTAATTTAATATTGTTATTCGGAGTTTTCTAATTCAAAGGACTACAAAATTATTAGGGGATGAAAATAATTTCATGTTTTTTGTTTAAAATAAAAAAATTATGAATTAATAATTAGGAAGTTGATTTGGTGAATTTGATTTTTTTTTGTATACCTCTTTTGATTATAATTTTGTTGTTAGGTTGAATTTCTTGTAATTGATCTCTAAAATAATAATATTACAGCATATTTAGAGCATATTTTTCAGCATTGATGATTTATTTTATTCTATACATTTTGATTGTTTAATCCAATTTTTTGAGAACGTTATAATTCTTTATTTAAACTGGGATGAGACTACTTTGTATTTTAAAGGAAATTGGGATTATTATTAAAAAAAAAATAAAGATATTGAATAAGATGATCTGTTTATTTTGGAAAAAAAAATAAATCTTCTTTGACATATGCATTAAGTTATCTACTAATGATTTAAGTACAGTGTATTTGAAAATTATTTGAACATAAATGTTCTTACTTTTAGTTTTTATAAATAATACAAAAATTTTGATCTCGATGAATTTTGATATTATATAAATGTATTGTCCCCTTATTTAAATATTTGAAATGGCGTGTATTCGTATTGAATATCCATGTATCATTTAAAAACAAAATTATGAAAATCGGTTCGTATGTATTAAATTTTTTTTAATTATAGATTAAATAGCATGATATACAAAATGGATCAGTTTTTTAATTACGAACAACTAATATAGGATATCTGCGGAAGTGTAGATTTATCTAGACCGAAAAAAACCTTTACAGCAAGTTTTATATAAATTTCATACATAATAGGCATCCATTATTTAATTAAGTTGATCTTGAAAAAATTTGTTCATCCAAATGTTGTTTAACCTAAAAAAATAAAAATCTCAAATTAGACTGTTTCTTTTTATATTTAAAACATTGAATAATTACTAGATTGATCTGTACGCGTTAATCGCCTAACCACTTGTGAGACCATTGCTAAAGTTATATATCAACATATCTTTAAAACTATTATCCTTTCAGATACTATTTTTCCGACCCCGAACCATCTCAATCTTTAAATTAAGGTACCACTTATAAAAATAAAACTTATAGGTAGTTTCAGCGCTATCTCAAAATAAAAATTCAGGCATACAAAATTATATATGTACAGATTTTGAAACCTAATTTTGATATTCAACATTTATTTCGAGTTGTCCAAAAAATTTTCAACGCCACTGTTCCTAATAAAATATCATACAACTTTATTCTAAAAAAAATAAAATTAAGTAATTTATGATTATTAATATATATTTCTAAATAATAAAAATATTGTTCTTTTATAGTATTTTTTTTTTTTCAAATTTTTTTTAAAAAAGAAAATATGTTATGAACTTCCCTTTTGATCTCATTTTATATTAAAATAAAAAAAATAATTTTGATAAAAAAATACAAAAAAAAAAAAAAAAATAAATTTTAATCATAAAAGATTGCATTGTCATCCATATTCTTACAGCATATGTATTCCTTTAGATGACAAAGCATTTAAAATCCTCATATCCATATCTAAAATACAATATTTTTGAATAGTTTATTCTACAGGACATGAAAATATACAAATACATATATTAAGTAGTACGTACGTATATATAGTCTAGAACCCAAGATTTATTATTTGTTCCTTTTATTTTTATCATCATCTATTATTGAAGATGAGATTATTATTATTATTATTTTTATTTATTTATTATTAATTTATTTTGTTATTATTATTATTTTTATTATTAAGTGGTTTTATTCACGAAAAGTACAAAAAAAAAAAACCTCATAATTTGAAGGGTTTTCAATATTAAAATAAAGAAATAATATAAAAATTTCAAGAAAAAAAGAACCTAATGGAAGCAGCAATTCGTTTCAATTCATTTTAAAATCACATATTTATTTTTTTTTTTTTTAATAAATTTGAAAATCATATTTAACAATACTTTAATGATGTTAACTTAAGTGCACTTTCAAGATGTTCATCTTTTTTATTATTATAAGTTTATTTATTGAAAATCATATATAATACATGTATATACAAAAAGAAACTTGTTTTTATAAGTAATATGCCAATGATATTTTGACAATTGAAAATTTGTGATTTTTGTCACAATTTTTCAATTTTTTTTTATTTTTTTTTTCAAGTTTTATTATACTGATCATTTCAAGTTTTTAAGTGCTTGTATTACATATATAATACATAATAATGGTTAAAAGTTAAAAAAAATAGAATGATATAAAAGAATGACAATTAAAATGACACTTGCCTTAATGTGTTATTTTAATGGCACTTGACAATTTTTGATTGTCATTTTTGAATATAAAAAAAAAAAAAAAAAAAAAAAAAAATTGATTTGAAGAGGTTAAAAATGGGTTTAAGAATTTTAATCAATAAAGGTGGTACCTTCAGATTAAAAATTAAGGTAAAAAAATGGAAGAATGTGTTTGTTTTTGATTATTGTGGGAAAATTGTTGAAAAGTTGGATTAACGGTATTTTATTATATACTTTTATATTAACTTGAATGTGTCTATGGGTTTATTTTTAATTCTGTATGTTAGTGATATGTATAATTATTTTAGTATTTAATTTTTGTATTTACATTTAAAAATGTTGACTGACATTTTTGTAGTGATTTAATAAAAAAATTATTCTTAAAGCTTGTTTTCCAATTCTAACTTTCAAAGCCTTAATTGAGTACAAGGACCTGCACTGAGGAAGTGTGCAGGTCATAGAAAAATTATTTGTAAGCAGTTGCAAATTTACTTCATATTCACTTTGCTCAAACGCTGAATAATAGATTAAATACTCGAAACCTATCTGCTAATTCATTTTATATAAGATTTATTTGAAAGTTAAAGATCAAAAAAGAACATTTAAAACTACTGTCGAAGACCTTTAATGTCTTCTACCGCCTCTCATAAAGGCACGACGGTTCTAAGGTGGTTTTTTAAAGTATAAGAGGACTAAAAAAAAAACACCTTAAAACATCATTAAAAAGGTAAAATTAAAAAATATTTAATTAATTTATAACTTATTCCAAAAGACATTTAAAATTTTTTTTAATTTGTCTCTCACATTCCTTTTATATAAATTTTTAATATCACTTAAACCTCTTCCTTTTTAACACCTGATTTATTTTAAATTTAATTTCTAATCAACAATCTTATTACATATACTAATATACATCTCATACATCTCTCATATTAATATTTAATATAAACACCCGTAAATAAATACATAAATAATAATAATCATATCCTGTATATTTTTAACCCAGTTATTATTCATAAGAGTGGACTGGACTCATTTTAAATTCATTATATGCCACAGGAAAATAAAAAGTCAAAAATGTTTCCTGAAAAAAAACAAAAAACATAAAATAATAATAACAATCATTAGTTTATTATTCTTGTATCGTATTTAAATTAAAATCAAAAATCGACAAATCATTATTACAACCCTTTCGCATATACTTAGTTGCAGTCAGTCAACAATACAATGTAATTGCATCATCGATATAGATATAAGAGTCAGAGATACCAGTTAAACGCTAGCAACAAAAACAAACAAAAGACAAAAAAGATGAAAGAAAGAGAGAAAAAACAAAAAAAAAAAAAATAAAAAAAAAATTAAAAACCCCTCTGGTTTTCAATTATAACAACATAATTAATAAATTACTAAATCAATGCATCATGCATGCAACCAACCAGTCAACCAACCAAACAACCAACCAACCAGCTAACTAACAAAAGAGATAACATATAACATGGCAATATATGTATGTTACATGTATATAATGTATATATATATATATGCATGTAAAAAAAAAACAGGCCCCCATAATTATTTTTACATAAATTATCTCAAAATGTGTAAACGATTCTCATACACACTAAAAACCCAACATTATATATACCTAATGGTACATACTATATTATAATGTATAAAAACGGTTCATACTAAAAGGATTCAATTTAATATTTTATGTATAGTTTATTATTAATCACATCATAACACCACAATTTAATATAAAATTTATAATAAATTCTCACTTTAAAAAAAAAAAAAAACAAAATTATTTTATTTGATTTTTTTATTTACTTATTATTGTTTTTATTATTGTTTTAATTTATTAAATTTGTTTTTTTTTTGTTGGTTTGTTTGTTTGTTTGTTTGTAAAATGAATGAAAATTGTTTGCTTCCATTTTCATTTCTCATGTTTATTATTACTATTTTTTTTTTTTAATTTTTGTTTTATTTTTTTCTTAGTTGTTCTTCTGCTTTGATAATTGAATGTTCAAAAAAAAAAAAATTGAAAATTAATGGGAATGTCATATACACTTATTATCAGTACATTACATATATATTATTAACATCATTATTATCATCATATACTTTCATCACAATTTATCCATCAATCTATCTATCTATGCATCCTTCTTTAATAAATTTTGGTACATCATTAACATTATATATATATATATTTATATATATATACATACATATAATATACAAGCATTGCATTATTAAATAAATATTATGCAAATCATCTAAAAGGATGACTTATTTTTTTTTATATATATATATAATATAAATATTTGTTTCTATAGTGCGCTAATGTTATTATTGTTTCCAATATTATGTACTGACAGTGATTATAAGTTTCAACATTCATACATACACGTGTATTGATGAACATATTTTTCATCTGTTGTAAGTTGTATTGTAAGTTTTTAACCCTTTTTTTTTCTCATTTTGCTCTAAATATGTACACATCTCTTTACGCTTCTTCACCCTAAAAACTCTCTTCCCCTCCAACTTGTCATAATTTCTGTGATTATAATAATTTTATTAAATTCTCAATTTTTTTTTTTTTTTTATTATTTCGTTGTTGTTTTTATTGTTGTAATCATCGATGATAATAATTATTATGTTTATAATATATTCTTATATTATAATGATGCATACAATTTGAATTATAATGTTGCTATAACATTGTTTTTTTTTTGTGTATAGTTGTATGTTGAGTTGGTATTTATTACCCTATCAACAAGCAACCATCAATGACTTAAGCTTTCATTAAAATCATTACTTTATGTTTTTATTTTTTTTTTTTTGAGAATAAAATGCATAAATAAAATGAAAATTAAAAAAAATATATATATATAATAAACAATAACAACAACAATTTATATTTTCAACAAATTTTTTTGATGCAACAGACAAATTCAATAGAAATTTTTCATTCAAAAGTTCTCTAAAAGGAGAAAAAAGAAAACTATCAATATACATATAGATATTTAAAAATTGCCTTGCCTCTGAGTCTGCTAATCTACTGTTTGGTTCTTACTTCTTATTAGTTGTTTGTTGTTATTTTATATGAGAGTTTGATGAGAACCACCTAATTATTATGTAAGAATTGTAAGCTTGTGAAGTTGTGAAAAATATATACAATATATGAGGCTCTTAAAAAAAAAAATGTAAAATTATTTATAATGATAAAATTGTAAAAAAAAATACTATGGTAACATTAGCAACAACTATACAACTATTAAAGTTGAGTTGTGAGAGTAGAACTATATAAATTAAAGTGAATAAGAAAAAATAAAAACAATTAAAATTAGCATAAAATTTCAAGTTCATTTGGAAAATAACTTAAGAGAAATTTTTATTTTTTACAAGTTTTATATTAAAAAGTATGTGTGTATGTTAAGAACCTCTTTGTTGATGAAATTGTTGAAGATTAAAAGGTTTCAAATTATATTCAAAATTAAAGTTAAAGCATAAATTGATAGAATTATTATCAGTTATAATTAAACGGTATAATGATCTGACCGATAGCTCAGTGGTTAATGTGATGGCTTTTTAATCGTAAAAGTCACGGATTGAAACCCTGGCCAGATTACAAAATATAGTGTTTATTACAATAGTTTAATAAGAAGTCCAAATGTCAAATAGGCAAAGGACTATTATAATATCTGGAAATATTTACTATTGTCTGGTACTACAAATATATAAATAGATATAATGATCGATTACGATTTATGGAACCCACGGAAAGTGATAATTATAAAAAAAAATTTTTATCTTTTAACGAAGATCGAACTCAGGCCGAAGCCACCTCGCTAATCACAGCACCACACAATTATTATGAATTTATGGTCAGATTTCTAATATTAATGTATCACTAACTTACAAAATGAAAAATAAACCTATAGACCCAGGCAAATTAATATAAAAATAGAACGATATCAAAGAAAAGAACTCGGAAAAATTGTTCAGTACGAAAAAAAATGTTGTACAGTAAACTCTCAGTATAGATCAAAAATACGAAAATGACATTTCCAAGCTAAATACAAAATGATTTTGTATCGATATGACAAGGGCTTGTTTGAATAATAAAATATTCATAGTTAAAATTCTTAATATCAAATAAATGTATTATTATTATCATATTTATTTAATCGTCATATCTGCTTTTGATTCGTCAATTATCCAAAGCTCTTCATTCATAATTCATCTTGATCAGAATATGCGAAATATTATTCGCAGACATTTATTTACAAAGACTTATAAATTATTATCATTAGTAAATAAAATTAAATCTAAAACTATATACTATTTACAATTCTAATATTTCATTTAGTTTTTTGATTTTTTAAAAAAATTCAAAATATATCCAAAATAAATTCCCTATGTCTTAAATATTTTATTTTAGCTTAAATTTTTTTGAAAAACTCCAGAAAAAAAAATTTCAATAAAAAATATGAATAAATTTTCAATAATAATTATTTAATCTCTGTTATAAGTCTTGAATAAATACATCAAATATTTTTAACACTTTAAACATCCTATAAAAGTCAAATAAATTTTTTTTTTCTTTTATATTTTCAATTTCGCCTCATATTTTTTTTCACCTTATTGCAACTATTTAAGTCAAGTACATTTCTCTCAATTCTCATTAATATGCATGACAGGTTAGGCGTAACAAAAAAAAAAAAACCAAAAGAGCATTTTTCATATTTTTAAAGAATAAAAATGAAATTTTTTTAAACCCTTAAGTAATTTTCTTTCTTACCAAAAGAAAACCAATGTTAATATTAACTCTGTAAATTTTTTTTCATATTTATTTTATTTAGAATAAAATTGGCCGAGTGCCCTATTTTATAAAATCATTTTTTTTTTAAAGATGATTCAATATTTTTTATTTCAAAGCCTTTAAAATTTTTTTTATTAATTTTTTATTAAATTATTTATTCGTTATGGAAATGGAAAGTGAAGTTTTGATTGAGAAAATTGCATATTTAAATAAATATTAAGAAAATGCATAATTTTTAAAAGCGGGTAAGGAAAATTATGTTAAGGAATATTATTTAAAATATTTTCCTATTGTTTGAGTATTTGTATCTCAGTTGTAAAGTCTTCATATTATTAGGTTTTCATTTCGACTTGGTGAAGTTGTATTTGATAGATTTAACGAAGCTTCATATAATCGTATGATTTACCAACTGTACAATAATATGTAATAATAATTAAAAGTTTGAGTTCAACAATTCCAAAAGGCATATGGAAAACTTAACTCCTGCATGTAGTTTAAGACTCTTACTCTTGAAAGCACCTCTCCCTTCAGCCAAATTAGTATAATGGCTGAAGCTATGAGGCATAATATTCATCAAGGGTTGAATGGAAAACCCAGAATAAATAAGTTGACTTCCCTCTTGAATTTTACTAAATCCTAAGTATTGGGAAACATGTGGTAATGTCCTTCACAATTTGAAGGTGCTTTATAAAAAAGTACCTATACATTTCAGAGCTCCAGTTTGGTAAAGCACTACATCATACATACGGGATTGAACTACTAAACTAGTTTCAAGTTGGAACACCTATAGTATATGGTTATAGAACAGACAAACAGCTCACAACTCATTTTCAATACATATATTTAAAGCATATTAAGAGATTTAAATTATTTTCTAATCCTGTATTAAAATTAGATTTAATATTTTTCGACTTTCATTGATATATAAAATGAGATCCTATTATATTTTTTCTATGACTCATTCTATCATTCCACTCTATCTCTTAATTTTCATTTTAATTGGCACTTTCTTTATCATTTATCCATCATACAATTTGTTACCCCATTAATTCATCTTTCTTAATTAATTACATATATACAAATTATAAAGTTTCATCCTATATTATGTGATCATATCAGAGTATCAATAAATTTCATCCAACTACAAATTATTTTTTTTTAATCAATAATTTAAAGATCTCCACCACATGTCAGATTAATTTTATAATTAAGTCATACATATGTTATCATAATTATACATTTTTTTTTAATCTATTACATTATAACATATTTACAATAAAAAAAGAACAACTATAACAAATATTTTAAAATCTATTTCAAATAGAATAAAAAAATCTTTGGAATAATTTTTCAAAAATTTATTAAACAGCATAAAGAAGAAATTTGAAGAATGAGAACACGGTTTATGCGTGAATATTGGTCATAAATTTCTTCACTTCTATATTCAGCACTCATATTAACTGTCAACACATATCCAATAATTTTTATTCACCACAGGTATTAACACAAAATTTTAATGCAATATCAATATTAACAGAAAATGAAAATATAAAATGGAAAAAAAAAAAAACCCAGTGTCAAACCAATAATAATAAAATGCCAATAAATTATAAAATAGAATAGAAAAGAACAGAGTATAGAATATATGAAATATACATATTCCCAAAGGATACACCATACCATATTATATCTATATTCACCATATGAAAATATTACAAAATTATTAAAATACAAAAATAATTTACAATCTTTAACCTTTTCTATTTCTGAATATTAGTAGTCTGATCAGGATAATCATATATGTATGTAAAGATATGATACATGTTGGAAAAAAACAAAGGAATTCACAGGACGACAAATAACTATAACGTATGTTATTAAATTTTTTTTTTTTTTTTTTAATTCAACATTTGGGGTTTTTGTTTTACCTTTTTTGTGAGCGGTCATTTTATGGATTTTTGAAGGATATTTTACGGTTTAAATGTAAAAAAAAATTAACAAACCAACAGTTCACCAAAGAGAGCTGACCAAAATACTATGAATTATGACCAAAAAATTCGAATTAAAATAATTATAAAAAGGTTAAAAGTTTTAAACTCATGGAAATTGTTTTTTGAACTTAAAATGGTACTATGCTTTAATAGTCCAATTATTATAATTTTTATAATCCAATTTTTGAATGGTTTTTATGAAATAATCAAAATAACAACTCAAGGGGCTTTAGTAACCTTTCTCTCAAGTTCTTTCGTTTATAATTTAAATTCGATTCACTCCAAGGATGCTAAGAAAGCGCGCTGTATTATGTTGGACTATCAAATCACTAAGATACTAAGATACTCTAAATTTTTCTATATCCGGTCCCCCTATAACTGGATTCACTTCTTCAATTTTCTGTGCTCTTCTAGGCGTAATCTTACAATATGAGTTGATATATTCACTGACTTTTTCTTTTATTGGCTTAACTTTCAAATTCATTCAGTATATTTTGATTCAAATTAAAAAAAAAAATTAAATAAACCTAAAATAACATAAATGTAAAATAATTTATTTCTTTTTCACAAACCACTTTTATATTAAATAAATATTTTTAAATTAAAACTTTTTTAAACAAAGTGCGAGTTTAATAGAAATACAAGGATATCTCTTATTATAATAAAAGATCTATAAATCTACAGGAGTTCATAGTTCTTAGGGATACTAAAAAGTACGTTATGAGATAGGCGTAACAGATGAGAAAGAAATAAGTCATAGACTCAAGTGTATCAATTGGATCTAAATCCAAAAATGTAAACTATGTTCTTCTATCTCCATATCTGTACGAAAATTAATAACTAAAAGGGCTCGAATTTCAAAATTCTCACAAATTCATTTGTATATGTTTTTAAACAAATTGGTTCAAGGGTTCGGTTGAATTAGCTGCCATATAACATAACTCATTAGTCATTGGGTTGGGCATCAGCCGCTGTAAACCTCTGTGATGTATTTTGCCAATTTGAAATTTTCCATCTCTTTATTCCTTTTTAAATGATATTCATCTGACCGATAGCTCAGATGGTAAAGTGGCGGCTTTTCTATCGGAGAGTCTCGGGTTCAAATCCTGCTCGGATCATATTTAATAAAAAACGAGGAAGATTATAGTTGCCCTTGTCAACTTTTAGATATCCGTGCATATCCACTATGGTGTATAAAATAAACCGTAATTTACTTCTCTTATACATTTAACTCATTACCCCATAATTTTGACGTAAAAAAAAAAAAAAAAATTAACAAAAAAAAAAAAAAAGTCACAAAACAAAAAACAAAATTCACAAAAAAAAAAAAAAAAAAGTTTTCATTCATTGTCCCATAACTTAAGCTTAAAAAAAAAAAAAAAAAAATAAAAAAAAAAAAAAACAACAAAGAAAAAAAAAACAAAAAAAAAAAATTGGCCCACCCTAAAAGTCCGATGGTCCGAGTGATGTCCAACTTTGCCAAGTAACTTGCCCTATTAATTTACCTGCCCAATTTTAATTTTAACCTTGTAGCTTTATTAGATTCACAGTTATTGAATCGAAAACTTTGTATGGCAGCCCTCCGAAAATGGGGCCCTAACATTTTGAAACTTCATATAAGTGCTCGATTCATTATATAACTAACCGTGTGTAGTTTTCAGCCTCGTAGTATAATTAGTTTTGAAGAAATTCATATTGGTGCAAAGAAGTTGTATGGCAGCCCCCCATAAATGGGGCCCTAACATTTTGAAACTTCATATAAGTGCTCGATTCATTATATAACTAACCGTGTGTAATTTTCATCCGCGTAGTATAATTAGTTTTGAAGAAATTCATATTGGTGCAAGGAAGTTGTATGGCAGCCCCCCGAAAATGGGGCCCTAACATTTTGAAACTTCATATAAGTGCCGGAGTCAATATAAAACTAACCGTGTGTAATTTTCATCCCCGTAGTATAAATAGTTTTGAAGAAATTCATATTGGTGCAAAAAAGTTGTATGGCAGCTCCCCGAAGCCTTGGTCCGATTTTAACCAAAAACAATAGGGAACCTAGAAATTGTCTAAAAATGACTTTGTGTGAATTTCAAGACTCTAGCCCTTTTAGTTTTTGAGTTATCGTGATGACACACGGACGGACGGACGGACGGACGGACAGACACACATAGCTAGATCGACTAATTTTTCGATTCTGAGCCGATACGTACCCTTGACACTATATCTAGCTCGTCTAGATCGATGCGTTACAAACGGAGGAGCAAATCTAATATACCCGATGTTCATATATATATGCACGGGTATAAATATAGTGTATATTACAATAATTTAATATAAAGTCCAAATGTTAAATCGGCAAAAGATTAACATTATCAGGCAATATTTACTATTGTCTGGTACTACAAATAAATAAATAAATAAATTATATTCTGTCAATTATATCCCAGATTTGGTACACTTTCAACTTATGTTTTCTCCAATTTTTCTAAATTTTTAAAAAAAGCGCAAAAATTATTTCTAACCTTCAAAGTGTATTTTCATATCAAATTCTGAATTTTTTTTAAAAAATTTTCGATAAACTGAAGTTGCAATTTAGTAAAATTTTTAGCATATGCTGAAATCACCCTGTTTTTAAGTCAGATACAACAAAAAAAACAAAGTAATTTTTTTAAAGGGTTCCTTTTTAACAAAATTATAGATGTGTAAAAATACTCATAAATCGTTCATATGTTAAATAGGTAGTTTACCATTTCTATTCTGTTTGTTTTTGTTATTTTCATATAAATCAAAAAAACGCATTTTTTGAATAAAAAAACAAATTCTGAAAAAATTCTGAATTTTGGATAGTCGGCTAATTTTTTTTTTATTTTTTTGTAATTGTTTCTTTACCACGAAATAGTTCGTGTATAAATTTATCTTTTTTTTCCACTTTTAAACCCTTTTTTTTTTATAACTATCCACTTTTATTTGATTTTTTTCTATCTTTTGAATAAATTTTCAAAAAAAATTTTACTGCCAAAATATAAAGGAAAAAATCCCGTCAGAAGGACAAATAGTTTTTATTTTATTTATTTTTTTTAAACATTTTCCAAAAAATGTTTTCAGTATGGTTGGATTCAAAATTTTTAATTTATTATTTTTCTATACATGAGCAATCATTAAAATTTCTCTTTTTTTTCCAAAAAAAATAAAGGACATACACTATTAAATATAAAAAAAAAAATTCTGAAGGACTATTATGGTTATATTAAATGTCAAAATTATGCAAATTAAAAACAAAAAAAGACTAGAAGAAAAAAAAAAAGGATTTCAAAGTAAAATTCGGAAAAGCTGAAAATAATCAGAAAAGTTTTAAAGCTGTATTATAGGGAAAAGGAAAATTATTATCCTAATGGCTTTTAATTTCCATAATCAATACATTAAAATATTATGTAAATTAAAGAATGAAACAATTTTAAAACAGGTATTAAACTACCATCAGGAACAAATTTTTATTAATGTAAAAAATACTTAATAAAATCAAAATAGTAACATTTGACTTGTATGGTATGCAATATTTTAATAAAGGTTAATTAAGGCTGCATTGGCATATGACGGAATTGGAACACTATACCGATGTCAAAAGTGACGTCTACCTATTTTATATGTGCGGCGTTTTTTTTTTTGATATATCTTAGCACGCTCTGAACAGAGCATGTACAAAGTACACTTAGATTTAATAAAAAACACGATTTGAAAAACTGTCATTTTTATTTTAGTTACGTTTTAAATTGTCAACAAATTAAATTATAAATGGATAACCTAAAATAAACAAAACTCCTTGACTTTTATTTTACAAGTATAATCTTAAACAAACGTCAAAATGTGCGCTCTAATATAAAAAAACGCCTTAAGTATAATTATTAACAATCTCATAACATGTTTTCCTTGTGAATATATTCATTTATTTAAGCATCAACGATGACGTAACGACGATTCGCTGTCAAAAATAAAATGTCATTTACAACGATATTTTTAATAACTAAACGGTGAAAGTGCGTTAAATAATGTTCTTATACCGTTAAATCTGAATAAATTAAATAAGACATACAGAGTATGTATAAAAATCTTGCTACGGTGTTACCATCTTTGACAGATACGGGTGACATTAGTAATAACGGACGAATACTGGTGTAGTGTGAATCAACCTTTATGATTTACTTAATGATTTCAAAGTTACGGTTAAACTGGAGGATATTTAAAGAAAAAATCAACGTTTGACCAAAGGAATATTTTAAAATTTTTTCTTTCTTTTCCTTTTTTTATTTTTTAATTTTCTGAAATATACAGCGTTTTATACTTTCAAAAGGTTCTCCAATAACTAACAGTTGTCGTAATATTTTTTTTAAAAAAAAAAACTTTTATATTATACTACTTTATTCGCTAATGTTCCGGATACCATAATTAACCTAATGGATATAATAAAAATAATCAAAAAACAACCAAAGTTCCGTATACTTTCTTATAGACAATATCCATAAAATCCATGAAAAATCCTAATTTTATTATCGCGCGAAAGAAAATATAAACTGTTTTTGAAAAACAAAAAAAAAAAAAAAATTTTAATTTTCACCCCTAGCCTTTTTATTAGCAATTTATAAAAAAAAAAACCAAAGAATGGAAAGTTATTTTTAATAACATTAAAGATATTAATTATAAATAGATGTATTACATACGTTTGCACTTTAAAACAAAGTAATTCTTAAAAAAAAAAACCAATAAACCAAATGTCACAAGACAAATTTTTCTAATGGGGGCAAAAGAAAACATTCTTTAAAAGAAAATTAGGTATAATTCTTTGGGTTCTTGTTTCTTTTGTTTTTAATTAAAAAAGTTAAATATTTTAATAAGTGTACAAATAATTTGGCCTTTAAAACTTAAAAATTGTAAGATTTTTGTCTTTGATACCACTTCTTGTATTAAAGGTTATACAGTGTATGCCAAAATGTAGATTTAAAACTATTTTTAAGTTTATCAATTAATTTAAAGAAATTACAATTATAACACCGTATTTCATTTAGGTTTACTTGATAATATTATCATTGCACGATATACTTGTAATTCTTATTAATTTCATCATTTTTATTTTGATTGTCTTTTAATTGACTAAAATTTTGGAAATAGGCGGTCTCCTTATTTAGGACCCAACTCTAAAAATGTTTTTAATTCTGAATCTCATACATATATACATGTAAATATTCTGGAAAATATTCTAAAATAAAGTCAAGAGATAATAAAAGCAAAAGACATAATACTTTTGACAGGTAAATGACATAATTTGAAATTTCCTTATTAAAAATTATTCCAACTTAAATTTCAAAGTTATTTATAAAAGTTTTAATTCCTTTAACGGAATCATTATTTAATTAAAAATTTAACAATCAATTCAATTTCCCTTTAAAGACTTCTAAACTAAAACTTGAAATTTCAAAACTTCAAAAAAAACGGTTTCACAAACAACTTGACTCTACTGTCATAATCAATATTTGCTTTATTTTCAAAATTTTTAACTTCAAAATATGACACCCTTTTATACTCGTTCATTTTAAATTCGTTTCATATCATCCGTTTTCAAAATTTTAAAAAAAAATTATCTTAAATATCCTTGAATGTCCTGAAATACTCTGAAAAATGAAAAATTGTTTTAAAATTTTTAAAATGTCAAAACTATATAACAATAATAATAAAATGACATTTACCCACTCTCTTCTTTCAATTGAATTTCAAAAAATTTTCTACGCGTTTTTCTGTTTTGGAAAAAAATTTTTTTTTTTACAATATTCCTTTGTATTATATTTTTATTATTATTATTATTATTATTATTATTGTTGTTATTGTATAAGTGTTTCCTTTTGTTGTTACTTGTTACCAATATTGTAATTGTTAAATGATGTCAAATGTTTGTTATCTTTTTTGTGTATATAAAAAGTGTATAAAAATTTTGATAAAAACCTTCATGAACAATCAAATGATCATTTAACATTCCATAAAATTTTTTTTTTTTTTTATTTTATTCGAATTTAATAGGTTTGAATGATTATTTAAGAAATTATTTAAGGATAAGGACATTTAAAATCATATATATATATATATATATATATGTATACGTTTGTATAGTTGTTTCAATATTGTATAACAGTTGTAAGAAAATTATTTGAAAATGCGATCATTAATATTATATTATATAAAAATAAACTGAAACCCATGTCTAATTTCTGAATGAAATATAAAAGGTCTATATACTGATGACCCTTCTTATAACATATATATATATGTATAGAAAATTATATATTTTTTTTATATTAATAGAAGTATGGCACTACACTATACAACTAACAATTACAAAGTGAATATGAATCGTGTTGATAAAATTTATTAAGTGTGAATACAAGAGTATTTCTTACACATATGTGAGATTAAAAGGACAACTATCAGACCATAAGGTTGACATATTTTGTTTTTGCTTTTTTTTTTTTTTATTTCTGTGTTCATTAGCTCCTCTTTGGAATTAAAATCAAATGATTTGACAGATTGAAAGATATTTGAATTCAAATGTATCTAGAAAATAAAAAAAAAAAAAAGGAGTAATATTAGTTCGTTAAGTTAAAAAAAAAAATTATTTTGTGGCAAATTTTTTTTTAAAGATAACAAAATCATTCAAATCCATAAATAACATCACATTACAAATATTAAATGTGTGGGTTTTTCTTCAATTAATTTTATTTTCATCCTTCACAAAATTGACATTTCTTAAAACATCACACAAGATAGTTAACCTATAATGTTAACAAATGGAATTGTAGATATAACCTCTTTCCACATGAAATTGGCCCTTTTTCATGTGAAATTTGGTCAATCTCACTCACTCTAAAAAAATTTCGAGACTTATTTTAATTCGTTTTATATTTTCAGTTTTAATTATAAAACTGGGGATTAGGTTTTCGAAACCACGTGACTTCTAGTGTCTTTTTTCAAATGATTTTTGTTCTTTGCCCAAAAATACAAATAGTCCTAAATTTTCAAATTAAATTGGTGCTTTTTGAATCAGGCCCGTTTTTTGGGATCCAGGAGTCGAATCAACATATTTGAATAAAAGTCCTCATCGATTTTATAGTAGAACACTAATACAGCAAGTAAAAATTAAAAAAGTTAGACTCTTAAGAGACCCGACCTAAAAAAAAATTTTTTGACTTATCTCTTCCTTTTCAATCAGTTCTGTTGCTTGGGATCCAGTAGTCAGATCGTTATATTCGTACATAGGTATACAGCAATTTTGTAGTAGAATACAAAATACAGCAAGTAAAAATAAAAATGTTCGACTATTCAGAGACCCACCCTAAAAAATATTTTTGGGACTTATTTCTTCCTTTTCTATTACAGAATTAAGGACTAAGTTTTTCAGACCAAGTTAATTCGTTTTCTGATTCCGAAGATACGAGGGCAATTTTTAAACTAAAATCAAATTGATTTGAAAGAGGACCAAATTTCATGTGACAGAAGACCAAGTTCATGTGAAAAGAGTGTATAGAAAATTTTCGAATAGAATCATATGTTCAATTTAATATAACTACTCAGTCACTCAAAAAACTCTTTAAATATAGAATTGGAGGAAAGTTTTTTTTTTTTTTAATTTCTTTACTGGACTGTTTTATTATTTGATTGTCCTTGTTTTTACTCATTTAATTTTTATTTTGTTTGATTTTGTCAGTACTCAGTGTACTATTACTTAAATAAAAATACATTGATGGAGATTTCTACCCTCTTGTAAGAGTTTAATAGTTTTTGGTTGTTTTTTGTAATTCTTAATTCTTCCTTTACTGTGTGTTAAGAAATAGGATAAAATAAAACAAAATAAGAGACTAAATAGACATTATCACGTATTTTCATTAAGAATAACTTTTCAAAACTCAAATGAACATAAGGGTATACTGGTTTTATATTGTTTATTTCTATTTTGTGTACCACAATTATTTAGTTTTGTTTTAAGATATAAGTTTTTTGTTTTTATTTGGTGCAATAGTCAATAATTGAATTTCTAAGACAATATTAAAGTTTTTTGGTTCAATGTTTTTTGCAAAAGAATTGCAAAAGAATTGAAAATTAAACTGAAATAAAAAGAAATTACAGAGAAAAGTCTTAAAATTGTATTATTAGGAATTAATATTTAAGAATATGTTAGAATAGAACGTTTTTGGGAAAATTGTATATGTCTAAAGAAAAAGAATATAAATACGTGAATTAAATATCTATTTAATTTAACATGGCTTAAGAATATCATTATAGGATTTATAGATAAAATTCTTAAGTAATAAGATATATTTAAGTTTAATATAGAGGAATTAAAGTTTTCCTATAAATGTTTAATTTTATTGATAAATTTCTTTTGGGGAAACTAAAAATTTTTTAAATGAACAGTATCAAATGGTCGAAGCTCATTCAACTGTTTGTGGGATGTCCTTTGGACAATCTTACACTGTATTTAATTTGAATATTTAATACATTATTGAGCGTTTGAATGAAATGTATATGAAAAAAATTAAAATCGAGTAGTATTAAAAGGAAATTTCACTAAAATTATTTATTTTTGGAAATACTAGTATTTCGTCTGCGACATGCAAACTTTCTCAGAGCTAGTACTAGTACTAATATACAAGGTTCTGCACCAATAATCTACTATAGAACTAGGCGCTATTTAAGGATCCAAAACAAACAAAAATTCTTTAGCAGGTTAGGCCGATTCTTATCTGTTTAGAAGATACGCTGTACTAAAGTTATTTTAAGTTTTATGTCTATAAATTCGAAATAATAGAAGATAAAATAAACTTAATGATATGGTATATTAAATTTAACAGCTTAGTAAATATCTTTTCCAAGAAGATTTCAAGGTCTCTTAGAAAGAGATTTGTCGGAGCTTAAAAGCAAAAATTAACTTTTTATAAGCAAAATATCATCTAAAGCTATTTTATTTAAAAACGAGGAAGATTATAGTTGCCCTTGTCAACTTTTAGATACCCGTGCATACCCACTATGGTGTATAAAATAAACCGTAATTTACTTCTCTTATACATTTAACTCATTACCCCATAATTTTGACGTAAAAAAAAAAAAAAAAATTAACAAAAAAAAAAAAAAAGTCACAAAACAAAAAACAAAATTCACAAAAAAAAAAAAAAAAAAGTTTTCATTCATTGTCCCATAACTTAAGCTTAAAAAACAAAAAAAAAAAAAATAAAAAAAAAAAAAAACAACAAAGAAAAAAAAAACAAAAAAAAAAAATTGGCCCACCCTAAAAGTCCGATGGTCCGAGTGATGTCCAACTTTGCCAAGTAACTTGCCCTATTAATTTACCTGCCCAATTTTAATTTTAACCTTGTAGCTTTATTAGATTCACAGTTATTGAATCGAAAACTTTGTATGGCAGCCCTCCGAAAATGGGGCCCTAACATTTTGAAACTTCATATAAGTGCTCGATTCATTATATAACTAACCGTGTGTAGTTTTCAGCCTCGTAGTATAATTAGTTTTGAAGAAATTCATATTGGTGCAAAGAAGTTGTATGGCAGCCCCCCATAAATGGGGCCCTAACATTTTGAAACTTCATATAAGTGCTCGATTCATTATATAACTAACCGTGTGTAATTTTCATCCGCGTAGTATAATTAGTTTTGAAGAAATTCATATTGGTGCAAGGAAGTTGTATGGCAGCCCCCCGAAAATGGGGCCCTAACATTTTGAAACTTCATATAAGTGCCGGAGTCAATATAAAACTAACCGTGTGTAATTTTCATCCCCGTAGTATAAATAGTTTTGAAGAAATTCATATTGGTGCAAAAAAGTTGTATGGCAGCTCCCCGAAGCCTTGGTCCGATTTTAACCAAAAATAATAGGGAACCTAGAAATTGTCTAAAAATGACTTTGTGTGAATTTCAAGACTCTAGCCCTTTTAGTTTTTGAGTTATCGTGATGACACACGGACGGACGGACGGACAGACACACATAGCTAGATCGACTAATTTTTCGATTCTGAGCCGATACGTACCCTTGACACTATATCTAGCTCGTCTAGATCGATGCGTTACAAACGGAGGAGCAAATCTAATATACCCGATGTTCATATATATATGCACGGGTATAAAAAGTAAAGTAAAGATGTGTTTCCAATTCTTCTTTTATTCACCAACATTTTGAACGAAATACAATTTATGTAACTCAAAAATTGTACAAAAGTAAATTTTAAACACTACAAATACTTTGACTACATATTAAGCAAGACACTTTGTACACTTATATTAGTTTCTTACTATTCAAAATCGAACAATGGCTACTGGTAATAAAACTAATTCAGCTTAACATAACGAATTATCTATGGGTTTCTGTATTTCAATTATGTTTGTCAATTTTAACCAATTTAAAACAATTTAACAGAAACTATATTTAAATACATTCAATATAGTTAACTGCTTGCAAGAATCGGTTACCAAAATGTTATTAAAAACCAATTAATTTGCCTCCGGATTTTTTTAAGGAATCTTTATTTTTCATTCAATCATAAAACTCTTTAAAAGTCATTGACATTTAAATAATAACAATAGTTTTATATATTTTTTTTACATTTTTAATATTTTTTAATATTTTTCTATTATTATTTGATTTTTATTTGTTTACTTTTTATAAAATTACTAAAAATATAAAAAAAAAAATTAAATTCAAAGCGGGCGGTAAATTCTTAAGCAGCTTCAAAAAATCAATCAAGACAATAGATGAAAAGTAAAATATTTTTTAAAAAAAAGTCGAATGAAAAAAAAAATTAAAACTCTTTATAAGCAAAAACAAAAAATGTTAACTATCACCGCCATCCACCATCACAATTACTGGTAGGCATCTTTTCTATTGTATTTATCTACATTATATAGTTTTAGAGATATTAAGTTATCAATCTAATTAAAATTAAATTAATGTCTACTCAACTTTATTATTTCTGTCTCTTTCTGACCATCATCTAATCATTATTCATCTCTGCATAAATCTAAAAAAAAAAAAATCTAATCAATCTTGTGGTGAAAAGTAAATGTATTTTTTTTGTTGTTCTTCTTTTTATTTTTTTTTTTTAATCCTAAAAAGTCAAAACTTTAATTGTTTGTATCTATTGTGTGTTCCAATGTGTATGGTTAGCTTTAATACGATTTTCGTGGACTTGAGATATTAAATGATAAATACATAAAAAAAAATGAAAAGTCAAGTAACACATTTTTATTTTTCAATGTTCCAAAAAATTCAATGTTTTATTAATGATAAATAATGATAACTATTTATTAATATAATTGTATTTTAGAATATGTATCTAAAGTATGTATGTATGTAAGTAAATAGTTTGAAAAATTCAAGGTATCTTAAGTGTAACTAAAAGACATACAAAAAAACAAATGACTTTTTGTGAATTGAACTATGCCTATTGTTCAATAAAAAAAAAATTTTTTGAGATTTTTATCCTATTACTGAAAACGCAATTCAACTTATTCTTACAAATATATATCGAATTAAACGTGTGGAGTCCAAAAACGACTTTAAATTCTATAACAATAGGAAAATTTTACAAAAAAACTAAAAAATCTAATTTTCTAAAGGACATTCAAACAATTAAGTTTTTAAAAAGAGTTTAAAAATATAGAGATTTGAAATGAATGTGATGACTGATGATTAAATTTGAAATAATTATCATGATTGTGTTGATTATGTTGATGATTATCTGTTTTCAAATGATTTCTAGTATATACATGAGCCGATCTGATCCGACATAAAAGGTTATCATATACATACATATATGATATCATTAGTTTCGGTATCAAAGTTGACAAATACTTTTGACAACAGATTCTTTTGTGTTTTTTTGTTTTTGGTGTGGCCGTTGTATTTGAAAAATTTTGAGTAGAATTAATATTTGTGTGTGTTAAGTTCGCATATTTATATGCACGTTTATGATTTGATATTAATGTATAATATGTGTCATATGTATGTGACATATATTTGACATTTATATACCATACAATTCATACTTTAGGAATTGAATAAAATGAAACAAATCAAGTTCAAAAACTAGTTTATAGGATGCCTCTTTGGTGTAGTACATTTGTCTTACTAACCCGAGGAGTACGGATTCGTGTCCCGTTAAGCTCATAAAATATTTAATTAAAAAAATGATTGAACAATAATTTTTCTTTCAAAATCACCTTGGTGACTAATTATATAAAGTAAAATTTAAAATACATAATATTGTAATGCAATTTAATTATAAATAAATATAAAGTATTGCAAATATCCCACATTCCACTTAGGAAGCAGGAGTAAAAGCTATCTGCAACATTAATGTTTCAGATACCTGGTAAATAAATAAATAAATAAAAAATCATTAGGGCATATTAGCCTTAGATTATTTAAAATACTATAAATACGGAATTATACTATTTTTGAAGGACAATTATTTTATCAAAATGTATTTTATAATTAAAGTTACAATGGATTATGTACTCACATGTTTATTAAAGTTTTGCATACTTTACGGAGTAATCTTCAACATTTACAATCATACTTGTACTATTATATGACAGACGTCATTCTTTAATTATTGTGAATATAAAAAGAATTAAAAAATCAATTTGATTAATGACATTTTATTTTTTTGAACTTATTTTATGTAATTGAAGGTGAATATACCTTTCACCGGACTTTAAAGACATTTTTTTGTTTTTTTTAATAAAAAATTACAAAAAAATCACAAAAATATTTAAAAATTACGAATATGGGTAATAAAATATATTAAAAAAAAAAAGTAGGAGATACATTTTATTTTTTTAATTCTCTTAATTATATATCTGTGATGGAGATTCTTTTGTTATACCTATAAAAAAAAAAAAAAATCGTTACAATTGATGATTAGTTTTGGACCGACCTGTATATGTCTCAAAGCCTTTATACAGGTAGGTAGGTATACATTCATCTTGAATTAATGACATTAAGAAAAAAATAAAATATAAAAGTTCATATAAAATTGAAATTGTATGATGTGATTTGTGACAGATGATGATGATGATGAATAATGATATTTAATTTATTATTGAGGACATTTCAAAAAATATATTTTTTTAACTTATTTTTTAAAAAAATTACCTTGTAGTGGTATAATAATTCATAATTAATAAAAAAAAATGTAAGCGCGACTCAACAACCACATTTTTACATTTATTATATTTTCTTACATTTAATATCAAAGCAACTAATATCACCAAAGTCAATGGAATCATATTAATTTAGAATTTTCTAAATTTCTTTCAATCTAACAGATTTGTTTTAACAAAGTTCAAAATATTTTCTTGCGAATAAACGTTTTTTTTTTTAAATGAATAAATAAACTCTTGGACAATGTGTGATTAAAAGGTCAAAATAATATATTTATCATTATCACTTATTTAAGAAATAAGAAAGAAATCAAATATATAAACAATTAAATCTAATTGTTTATATGTTATGATATGATATGACAAAATAAAAATTTATAAGTCAAAGACACGTTACTGAACCCTCAAAAGTATCACATTAAATGAATATTAATGAAAGAACTTGTTAATTTTTAACAAGTGTGTTTATTTATTTTTTGCTATAAATCATAATTATCTCTTCGTTTGTTTACTGTGTCATCAAAATAAAATATTTTTATTTTGATCTTTAATTTAAACAAAATATAAAATTTTTTTTTTACTCATATCCATAAAACTTAAATGAAATTTTAATTAACAAATATTATAGGCATATAATATACAACTGTAGCGTAGCTTGTGTTCAAATTCAGTAATACTAGATCACAAAATTACAAGTTACAAGTCATAGATGAGTTATTTTTGTGAGGTGGGGTTAATTAGGAATGTATTTACCAATTTATATATCTTTGATAAACGTACATTAATATAACAATATAAACAAATAATTGAATTGAATAATATAACTCACAGATATAGAATACCATATAACAAATAAAAAATGTTACAATATAAACAAAAAATAGAATTGAAACTATTGAAAATCTAGGAAATTTCTACATGTTATAAGGCCTAGTACTATCTCATGTTTAAATTGTATGTGGAATTCAATAAGACCAATTATAATAACACGAATATAATAAGACCCCCTATTCCAACATTTACTTAACAGTATATATAACAGGCTTATTAGCCTAACAGTTGAACAGTTAGCGCTTAAAAAAAAAAGAACTAGTACTATCTCATATTCAAATTGTATTTGGAATTCATTAAGATCAATTTTGAGAATAAAAATACAATAAGTCCCACTGTTCCGTCATGAACCCATATAGGCGGCTTTATCTTAACTGTTGAACAGTGAGCACTTAAAAAAAATTAATGTTTGTATAGAAATACCCAATTTTTTTCAAGATCTAAGCCTTGTTTTAGATTGTTAAAATTTTATAACAACTTTTCAAAAACTCGTCAGACTCTATTGTACATAATTGATATTCGTCAAAACTTCTTTTTCAGAGCAAACCTACAAGTATTCAAATTAGTACTATTAGAACTACATGTTTCAAAAACATTCAAAATCTTCTCATATACTTTTATAAAACCCAATTCATACTCTTTCAATAATTTACCGGCTTTTTACTCTACATTATAAAACAACACAACATTGTGATAATCAAAAAAAAAAAATAGACCCCAAAAAAAAAATAATTAATTTTTGATCATATACCTAATTATAATTCTATGTATCAACATTAAGATTATCTTTATCTCTCCACTAACTAAATTGTATATGGCCATTGAAAGACCTAAAATTAAAAAAAAAAAATTGAAATTAAAATAAATGGGTATTCTTGCCAATTATTTACAATGACAATTCTGTATATATATATATATATACAAGAATTAAATACTAATAGAATTCTTCTCTCTCACTCCAATTCATTTGTGTTAAATACTGAGTAAAAATATTTTATACATTTTATAACAAAAGATAATTAAGGTCTTTCTTTAAATAAATTCTTAAAAAGATATGAACATAAGTTCATTCGACCTACCATTACTACCGATTTACTAAAATATTTTATCTACTACTATATATAAACTATCATTAACGATATACTTAAATAACTATAAACATTAATGTATATCTTAATATTATTATATATATATACATATTGTAAAGGTAAAATCTTAAGATTCTTTAAGTAGTAGTAGAAGTAGTAATAGATGTTGGGTATATTAATAGTTATAATAATTGTGAAAATAACAATAATAAAACGCCTTTATACAGTACTATTTTTTTTTTTTTGTATTTCATTTTATTTAAAACTTTAATTTTTGGATAACGTTAAGATACAAAATCCGTACTAAATAAAATGAAGGTAAAGGTAAAAAAAATTGTACAAGACAACAAAAATAAGAAAATGAAAATGTTTAAAGAAAAATAAGTTCACCTCATTAATCCATTTGCCGGAAATTATTGTTATTTATTTGTAAAAGAGACTCTGCAAAAGAAGAAGAAAATGAGAGAACTATTTAATATTAAATAGCATAATTATCAAAATATATATATATTTTGTATAGGTATATAAATGTGTATATATGGGTTATATAGATTAAATAGTAAAAATTTTTTTATCTGAACATAAATTAAACTAATAATGAACAGAGTGTAGAATTTTAATTTTATTGCCAGTTTTGTATTTTGTCGTAAGTTAAAAGTCGCACGTGCATAGAACAATTAAAAAAAAACTGAAATTACTTGACTACTCGAATCATTCACACAACCATTCACAATATCTTCATCTGGTTTTTCAATAATTATCATTAGAATATTGATTTGACAACTCAAATCATTCACACAACATTCTCAAAATCTTCATCTGTGTTAACTATAGGTCAAAAAGGTATACTAAATTTGCCATTACGTTTCAGACGCAGAGAAGAAGGGGGGGGGGGGGATATGGATCAATTGTATGGATCGGATCAGAATCGAAAAGTAAATCGATTTAGCTATGCATGTCCGTCAGTCCGTCCGTCATCACAATAACTCAAAAATTAAAGGAGCTAGAATTTTGAAATTTTCACAAATTCGATTTTATGTAATAGCCGCCATTTTGTCTATCGAGCCATTTTGGTCCACGGGTTCGAGTACCTTCCATACAACTCCTTTTTTTACATGAGTATTAATTACTCTAATACTATTAAAGCTGGACCAAAAAATTTTGTCTGAAATTTTGCCAAAAATAGTTTAGTTTTATGGAAAAAGTTTCTGCAAAACTTGGTTGGTCTACTGCAGTGGATTCTAGTAGTTGCGATGCAACTTCATATTTCACATGAGCATTACTTTATACATAATAAAGCTGTATATTTGAAATTTTGCCAAAAGTAATTAATCGGATGATATATTGTTTATATTACAGTTATACGGGTATCCCAGAGTTGACACAGTCTACTCTACTACACTCTTCCTCGTTTTCAATAATTATCTTTAGAATATTGATTTGACTACTCAAATCATTCACACAAACATTCACAATTGTTAAGATTTAATTGTCATTCGTATAACATTTAATTGTCATTCTTGTAACGTTCAAGAAATGTCATTCCAATACAAATCATGTCAAATTTTTCTTAAGTTAATATTTATTTGAATTTTTGATCTGAAAGTAAAGAAAATTAAATGAAGTTTTTCAAATTAAATTCTTAAATCTTAACTATATTGGTATTTTTATGAAATTTTCTAATTGATATGAAGAATATTCGAAGTACATAGATATTTAATTAAGTCTGTTTTGTTCTTTTATTGCAATTTTGAATTAAAAAAAAAGGGGTTACGGGTTTGTTAAAATACAATTTTCTAAAAATACAAAATGTACAATTGAAAGAAAATTTTTGGGGATGAATTCCATATTATACTTAAGAAATAAGAAGAAATATACACGGGTGGTGTTTTAAGATGAAATCAATCTGTATTATTGTTTTTTTCTTTTTTTTGGTATTTTTAGAATGGAAAAATTAAGTGAAGCAAAACAAAAGTAAGAAAATTTTTTTTGGAAAAAAAATAAATGAACAATCCTTTCCGCATTTGGATTTTTACTTAAGTCTTCTTCTTATTCTTTTGGAAAAAAATCTTTAATGAACCGAATATGTTGTGAATATCAATTTTCAACACTTATAAAATATGTATATACACAAACGGTTAAAGTGTTTATTGCAATTAATGTTTTTTATATATATATGAACATTTCAAGTATATATATATATAAATTACATATATATATATTGATTAAGAATTTGAGTTAATTGATTGTTGGTTTGGAATTAAATATTCTAGAATTTCAATAAAGTCGAACCTATCCGGTTATTTTCAGTCTAATATAGTTTAGCAACATATTCTTAGAACAACATTTTAAATTGAATAAAATTTTTAATGAAAATTATAATTTTAATAATTCAAGATAATCTTATATTATATCTTAAGAAAATCAATTAATTATAAGATTTTATATATTAAATTGATTATTTTTATATTATATTGAAATTTACAAGATTAATATGAAAAATCTTTAGATAAAAATTATAAAAGTAATTTTTTAAAAAATTTACTTATGTAAATAATTACTTTAAATTAAATATACTAATATATATATATATACTATAATATATTCAAGTATACTTGTAAAACAGTATCTTATGAATTATTTTTAAACCATCAATGTTTTTCCAATTATTTTTTTTAAAATTCTAATAATTTCCAATTACCATAAAGCTTCTTTATTTTCTTTATAGTTAGACAACATTATAATTATATTATATATATATATATATATAAAAATATGTATTAAAAAGGAAAACAAATTTATAAGAACACACCTGGAGAATATAGAATTTTTTCTTTGGTATTTTTTTTGTAAAATAAAACAAGGCGCCATTTTGAAAATAGGATTATCTACTTACTTACCTTCAGGTGCCTATCCTAAAAAAATTTACTTATTATTCTCAAATATAATATTTGTTCTTATATTTATTAACGGATCTTATTAAAAATATATCTGTATATACTTAAACATGACATAATGATCCTATTAAAAAAAAAAAAAAAAAGTATCTTAGAAATTAAAAAAGATGAAAATATAGTATACAATTTTTCTATTATAATATTTTATATTTTTTTTTTGTTATTATTATTATTATAAAGTAAAACATGAAATAAGTAGCTATGGATTATAATTTATTTTTAAATTTTTTATTTGTTAAACAAGAATGGATAATTATTGAAGAAAAAGGATAGAAATATATATACGTCTTTGTTTTCTTTGAAAACATGCTGTAATCATCTGAAATACTTAGTTTTTGTTATCTTAAGCATTAAAGAATGAATCCTGTATATATATTGACGGTATAATAAATTTATATCTATATATACAATAGTTAATTTGTGTGTTTTATCTTTTCATAATTTGGGATAAAGCAAAATTCTAGGATGCTTTTCACTTACCTAGATTAATTCTAAGCATTCTATATGTATATAATGCAATATTATGAGATTATATTGATTTTATCAATTATTAATATTGTCTTATTTTTTTTTTTTAATATAAAATATTATATTTCATAATTTTTGTATTATGTTCATAAAAATTAATATGAAATTTGTGCAAAGATTTTGTATAGTAAAAGGTGCAACAGGACGTTCAAATAATTACAGATTTTAAATAAATTTTTTAATCAAATAACGAATTTTTTTCTTAAGAGTTTCGGGTTTCTTTGTGTTAATATGGGATTAATTTTGCAAAATGTCTACCATTTTTAATTATATTAAATAGATTGTTTTTTTTCTTTTTAATATTTTGATATCTATTAAAATTTTTGAAATTATTAATTAAAAGTAAACATATATTTTAAATGTATTTCGTTAATCAATTTTGTTTTAATATTACAAAACATAGGATACTGCAAATTCACTAATCCCAAACCTGATTAAAGTAATTCTCTGATTGAATACTATAAGATTAATTCATAAAGAATATTTTTATTTTGTTTATATTATATATTTTATACTTATATTTCGGGATGTTATCGTAAAAGTACATTGAAGATAAATGAAAATTAAAAATAGAATATTACAATACGAAGAAATTGCAAAATATAATTTGCAAAGCAAAAAATTATTTCTCAAGCCCAATATCTACCATCAAGGCATCAGAAATGTAAAAAAATACAAAAAGTTAAACATATGGAAAATAATACAAATGCACATTATGAACGTAATCATCTAAGTTTCTGACGACATAAAAGTTGCTTAAGTTTTAACTGTGACATTTTCAATTTCGATGGCCGCGTTACGACTACGCTTTATGTGCAAAAGCGCTCAGAGTGTGCAAAGTTCAAATATTTCGAGTAAGGCTGAGCAAAATAAAATACAAAGACCTTTTGACGTTTGTTTAAGATTATACTTGTAAAATGAAAGCCTAAATGTTTTGTTTATTTTAAGTTATCCATTTTTTATTTAATTTTAATAATTTAATATAATTTTTTGACATTTCAAAACGTAACTAACATAAAAATGACAGTTTTTTTTTCAAATCGTGTTTTTTTATTAAATCTGAGCGCTCTGAGTGTACTCTTTTCATGCTCTACTCAGAGCATGCTAATTTTGCTCAGATCGGGCTATGCTCAGGTCTATGTTCAGGTTTAAAAACAAAAAATCTAATTACAGTCGATCATATTTTAGACTAGGAAAAAATATCAATGAATATTATTTAATACATAAAAAAACAACAATTTCTCTGAAATATTTTCACTTTATATGAAGATCTTTATTTATTACTTGGTCACAAACAGGGTGCTTCTTATTTAAAAACGATTTTTAAACAAATTTAATCAATTTATTTAAAATCGCAATGAAACCAAATTAAAAATTATTGTCATCTGTGCGAGACTCGAATTCGCACAATTTTTAATTTATTTAAAAATATTTTATTTCATATTCAAAAGTAAGAAGAACTAATATAAAAATATTACAAGATATTATACCAAATACTTATATTCGTATAATTCAATTGCAAGCAAATACATAAATCTTCTTTTCAAAAAAACTACTTAAATTTAAATAAAGGTAATTAATTTTTAAAATAAAAGTCATAAAAATTTTCTATTCAATTTTTCCCTCATCCTTTGCGAAAAATAGTACTTTGTAATCTACTTTAAAATTAACCTTATATATAAACACATAATTTCCATTAAATTTCTTATTTTTTTTAAACACCCCATTAATTTATCCACCAAAAAAAAAAAAAAAACAAAAACAACAAAAAAAAAATTTCCATCTGTCAAATTAAAAGTTTTTCTATAAATATCTCAAGTACTCGTAAATATATATATATATATATATATATATATATATATATATATATATATATATATATATATATATATATATTAAAGTAGAAGGTAATAAAATAAAACCCATAATCATTTGTCTTACAAACAAAATAACCATTACATAAATTAACTGTATACAAAAATGAAATGAGTCCTTTCTTAGTCCTTATACTCCTTAGTAAAGTATAAATTGCACAACAAAACTAATAAAACATTCAAATTGCAAAAAAATAATAGCAAAAATTAATGTGTATATTATATATGTATATTTCACTCCATCCCCTTTGCAATAATACCTTTTATTTGCCTTCCTTACTTGCAATATAAATTAAAATGAGAGAAGATGACATATTTTTGTTTTTTTTTTTTTAAAAAACCCAAAATATTTACAACAGAATTCTTTAATTTATTTTATATATTAATACATACATACCTATATAAAACATTTATTCATATAAGTTTTGGGATTGGGACACCAAATATAACAGAGAGTACTTTTGGAAGTTAATCAAAAAAATTTTATTAGAATTTTTGCACTTCATAATAACAACAACAACCAATGTTAAGATATTTGTATCTATTTTTATATAACACGTACGTAAGTACTTGGAAAAAGTTTATTCAAACCTGTCATTTTTTTTTTTGTTTTTTTTTTTTTTTTATATTATGACATTTTGTCCTCTGATTAATTATATAGGTAAATACATTAAAAGAAGAAGTTCTATTACAAAAACAAAATATTACCAAAGTATCAAAAGTCAAAAAAAAAAACATTTATAGACATTTTATTACTCGAGAGTTCCACCTATATCTAATTATTTAGTAAAAAGTTTTTCTTTGATTTAGTTTACAATTAATTTTGGTATTTGGAAGATTTTTATTAGACCAAAAACGAAACCTCAAAATATATATATATATATATATTATATCTGAATAATATATATAAGTTAAAAAGAGATAGAAAATCAAATGAAAAATCATTATTCATATGAAAAAAGTTTATAAAACATTTTCTTTGGTCGTATTTTACCCATTGGATTTATAAAAATAATCATAAAAATGTTTTTAAGATCTTAATTTTTTTGTTTTTATTATTATTATTGTTATTATTATTATTATTTTTTTTTTTAGTTGAAGTTTACACTGTAGACCAAAAAAAAAGACCGACGACCGACATCGGTCATTGTTGTTATTTAGTATTTTTCTATTGTTTTCTATTATAAAATATAGTATCTATATATATTTGTTGTATCTTATATACAATTCTTTTTCATTTCCGAATTCCGAAATAAATTTGGAATCTTTGTTTTTGGATTTGGGTTTTTGTTTTTTTTTTTTTTTTTTTTGGCATCGATTCTAATAAATTTTATTTTTACCACCAAAAACATATAAATTTATCCAATTCTATGCTAATGGTTAAGTTTTTTTTTTTAGTTGTTGTTTTTTGTTTTTTTTTTATTTATATTTTAAATCTCTCCGGAGACTATTTTTGATTTCCTTTTTGCATTTTTTTTTATTATTATTATTCTTTTTAATTTCTTTTGTTTTCCAATTATTCATTCATAAGTAATAGATCTTTGATTTTATGTATATGTTTTCTTGTCTGCATAAATAAAAATATATATAATATAAGTAGTTATTGATATATATGTATATTTGACAATTCTTGTTAATAATATATATATTTAGTTTTCGGATCATATATATGATGTGGTCAAAGTTAAGGAATAATTTAATGGATGAACTTTAATGGTTTAATTCCCACTGTATAGGTAAAAGTAAACTAATTCTTCATTGTAAACCTTAATAACACTTACATTCTTAAATAGTAGATACAGACACATCTTAAAGATATAAACTAAATACCAATTTGATAAGTTTCTAGTTTCTAGGGATTCTGGGATTAAATCACGTGAACTGTCAAACATCTTAATCATATTAATGTCATATTATACAAGTTAGCAATTTTGGGACCTATTTTTAGACTTCAATTGATAAAGGAAAAATATCTAAAGGACTTTAATAATGTTTATTATTTGAAGGACTTTATTACTATGAAGCTTTCGTAGTTTATTAACTAATCACATGGCTTATTGACCGATGAAGTAGGTTTGGAATCTTACACAAATCGAAAAAGTTTTTAATTGGAAGAAATAATATGTTTTATTTTATTCATTTTATATTCCTTTAAGGGGTATAGGGCATTCACCAAGTCTATTTAGACTAAGCTTCAGTTTCTTTAATCGTTATATATAATAAGCCGTTGATTACTCGACTCTAGCTGTATTATATAAGATTATGAATACACAAATGTTAATTTAGTGCGCCATTTATTATCCTACACAAGAGTTATTTATATATTTATATTAAATCTTATTTCATATTACGATATAATTATACAATTTTTACGATATTTTTTTATTATTTATAATTTAACCAGGGTTTGAACCCGAGACTATCCACATGAAAAGCGCCGTCTTTACCACTACGCCACTGGGCGGATGCTAGAATATGTAACATAAATAAATTAATAACAAAAATTTAAGTTTTCAAGAAAATTTACATATTATTAGAGAAGTCAAAGATTATGTGTGTAATTGAATATATATGTTATGAGTTTGACCAACAGTCGAATAACAGTCAACTCTTTCTGCTTAGAGAAGAAATTATGGAACACAAAATTTTTGATTGAGAGCTTGTGCCCTTTTTCGTTTCACCACTTTATTTTAGATAAATGACTCAAAAGTTAGGAAACTTATAGCAGCAGATTTTAATTTTTAATGTCCGAAGACTAACACTGAAGAGCGTATTTTTTTCCATCATCATTGAGGCTTACCATATTTAAAACTGAAACAAAATAGCAGTCAAAATAGCTGACATACTAAAACATAATTTAATAACTATTTTTCAAGAATTATTAAAAATTTTTCTAAACATCTTGCAATACGATTTTTCTATTAACTTAAATATTTACCAAAAAATTTCATCAGAATTCGGTTCAACGCCTCTCATATTTTCACTTCACTATTTTTTTTTTTTTTTATCTATTTAACAACAAAGAAGCTTTGTACACAATACAACTACCAACTTCTTCTGTTCAATATATTTCATTCAATTTTATAACAGTTACCGGTTATTTTTAAAAAAAATATTCCAACATATATCCTTGTTAGTTATCCTTGTCCGCCCCATTAAAACAAAATAATAAAATAAAAAAGAATTCTTACTGCGGCATTTTTCATCATTATATAAGATGAAACACGTTATATTGTATATGAAGATGAAGCTCCTTAGGGTCGACTCAATAATGACTCCTTAGAAAAATTGTAAAATTCAAAAACAAAAAAAATATTGCGTGTAGTATAACATATAGTATATTCGTATATATGTAAATTGTATGTAGAAAATTAGAGAGGAGGACATTAATTTTTTAGAATTAATATATATAATATATTGATGCGATATTTATTTTTATACCAATATATATATGTATATATATATAACTAATCATATATAAGTACATACCAATAATATGGCAAATAAATTTTGTAAAACAACATAAGAACAGTTAAATTAATGGTGTGCACATTATATGTGTGATAAATCAAAAATGCGTGTTTGTGTTAATTTCACCGAACACTAATTACATTCTGTGTATTTTTATTTTGGATATTTTTATGTTTTATTGTCATTATCTTGAGCCTCAATTCAAGGGTTTTACACCATGTATAAAAAGTATATTGAATCTTCTTCACATTTTTTCTCATTATCAATGCGCTTTTGCTCAATGCGCACGCAATGTAATAATGTCGATTAATATTAAATTGCAGATTAAACATTGTCATCTTTTATATGGAAAACAATATGATTTAAATTTTTTAATTAAGATAGTTTAATGTCCTTTATGATCTTATATTAAATAGGACAACAATTGGATTTAAAAATTTTTAAAACATATACAGATATATTTATACAGTGTTAGTCAATTTTCATCTAAAGGATTTTAAATTTAAAATTTGGCTCTAAAAGACTCTCTCGAAACATAAGGTTGTTCTCAAAGATTCTTTTCTTTTATTCAAACTTAATGGATTCTAAAGTTATTTATATAAATATATATATTAAAAAAAAAGATGGGTAATAACTACCCTTCCTCCTTTTAAAAAAAAAAAATTCTTTATAATAATGATTTATGTTAAAATTTTTATGATTTTAAAAATTCTTCAGAAAAAAAAACTTTTAAAATAATATTTGGATTCCAAAAACATTATTAGTAATAAATGTAAAATTTAAAAAAAAAAAATTAACACTAAAACATGTTTTTGTCATTTATTTAAAAAACAAAAAACCTGAAAAAGATTTATATGACTGTTATGAACACATTGAAACGTTTTTAAAACCATCATATACATTTGGTCAACTATATGATGGTTGATGGCTCATTCTGTCGCAAAATTACCAGTCGCGGTTTATTATTTGTTTAAAAATTCATAATCATAATATAATTAATGGGCTTATTCTGTCGCAAAATTACCAGTCGTGGCTTATTATTTGTTTATAAATTATCATAATATAATTAATCGGCTTATTCGGTCGCAAAATTACCAATCGCGGCTTATTTGTTATTAATAAATCGTAACCATGTATATCAGCCGGCTTAACAAAATTATCAGTCGTGGCTTAATTATATTTTTATAAATATATATAAATAATAAACTGAGTGCGAAAATCGCTTGATTTTTGAGCGCTTTGCGTCAGTAATAATAATTTGTCGGCTTATTCGGTCGCGGCTCAATTTTTTGTTTTAAAAGTATATTTTATTGCGTTCATTCGGTGTACTGATATTAATTATTAGGACCACTACTACACGAACGATTAGAGGAATCAAATCATATAGTAATTGATAAGTTATTGTTTCACCACAATAATATTTAATAATAAAATAATCCAATCAAGTTAAGATTAATTGAAAAGACTTAGTTATCAAAAAAAAAATAGTATTTGATTAGTGATAAGTGGTTGATGGAACATGGCTCAGAATAGAATTTATTAGTAACTTTATTCGGAGACTTGTAGACTTGTTAACGCATTTACGTTAGTCTAAATTCTAACTTTTACGTTAAACTTATTTTACTTCTGTATTATCGAATAGTGGAGTTCTAAAGTCTCTTAACTTTCAATTCAATTTGATGTTGCAATTAAATTGCAATTAATTTTAATAATTTTTAATTTGAATCCTATAGTCTTAATTTTAAATATTTCATCATATTTAAAAAAAAAATGTTTACTGCACAATTTAAATTAGGACTGCTTCTGCCTGGCTAATACTAATTCCAAAGATTATTACTTACTTTTTTTTTTTTTATTATATTCATTTTAATTTTGTTTTGGGATTTACTTTCTGGAGATAATTTGATGGGCATTTTTTTTTCATATTCTTTAAGTTGTTTTCTGTGTTTAAAGGTGGATTGGGCGTTAATTGATGCCATCTTATACGACATATAATGTATATACGCATATATATATATATACGGATTAGTTGGAAAGAAATGATGATTTTTTTATTTTCATTTTCTTTATTATTTTGTTTCTTTGGTTTTTTTTTTAAAAAAAAAAAAAAAAAAAAAGGACTGTCCAAGACATCAAACCATTCAGTTAAAATTTTTTTTTTTAAAATGTAATACAACAACAAATCATTTATTTCACATACCATAAATTGGATACATACTCGTATACTAATATATCTATTCAAATATATATATACAAGTATACATGGGAGTATTTGAAGAATTGAAAAAAAAAAAAAAAAAAAAACAAAAAATAAAAGTAAATTAGATTGGGATTTTTTTTTTTTTATTTAATGTTTTGTAGTCACTGTCTCTGTCAAATCGAGATACGAACGAGATCCAAAAGTATCTTTAGAAAAATAGAAATGATTGTATATATATATATTTTATATATATATAAAAAATAGTAGTTAGTTATGTCTTCTTTGATGACTCTACTATTTTATTATTTTCTTGTTGAATGGGTCATCACATTGAAACATAATTAAAAACTATATAAGAGAGTACATAGTAATGAGAAGATGTATATATGTATGTATAGTATAGATGATGATAATATTGTAAATGATAATGATGTTGATGATGATATTGATAATGATAAAGAATAATTATTTTTTTTTTTTTTCTTCGTCCCCCTTTTTTGATAATTCATAGATAGTATAATGTATATGTGATTAGAAGAGATGTGTCGTGTATATATATTCCCATATATACATATATATATATTGGAATTGATTTAGAATTTAATTTTGCGTATGATTTAAAGTTTTTTTCTTTTGGAGGTTTTTTTTTATTTTTATTAACAGATTTACGTTAATACATACATACTCATAGATAGAAGTTTATTAGTAAAAAAACCGGAGAATTTTTTATATCTTATTTTATTTTGAGAATATTTTATAGTATAAAAAGTTCATTGTAATCAATAAATAGGTGGTTACTTTTTAATGACAAATAAAAAAATAGTTATTAACAAATTTGGAGGTTTTTTTTTTAATTAAATTTTGATGTCATATATAATATATGACTCTTTGATCAATATTAATTGTCCACCATGTGAAAAAAATGGAAAGGAGGTTATTAATGGATTGTTAACATAGAATTTTTTTTTAAACTTTTTAATTAATAATTTTTAATTATACTTAAAAATACTAAATATTAACTTATTTATTGATTATAAAGTGTAAAATTGAGTATAGATTAATATTAATAATATTAATATAGTAGTTCCAAGATTAATATGGAATAAAGCTAAATAAAATAAATTAGCCAAAAATTATGAAATAGCTAAATTTGTATAAAGCTAAATAAAATAGCAAAGCCAAAAATTGGGCTATACACTTAGATAACCTATATTATTTATTTATTTAATCTTTAGATCAAAATAAGCTTTGGTTTCTTTAAATCCCGACCTAGTCTGCTACAAGTGTTAATTAATTTCAATAAATTCCCCTAGTTAGAGAAATTGATAAACAGATGCCTAAAAAGGAGGGCCTGAAGGGTAAATTAAATGAATCCAATTTCTCTATCCACTTAGAGTTTCTAATGTATACTTTAGAAAGTAGGAGTAAATATAGATAAACTAATATACTTTACTTTTGCTATTAATGATTTGCAAAGTAAATAAAAACTCATATAAATTAATCATATTATCATACCTCCATTTTTAAATATGGAAGTTCATGATTTGTATATTCTGAGTTTCAAACAATTTTTTTAACAATTCAGACAATTTTTAAATAATGTTAATTAATATTATACAAGAAGTTAAATGAAACACATTTTTGTTTAATCCTTCTTTAATTAAGTGAATTTAAAAGAAATTGAAAACTTTTTGAAAACTGGAAAAAAATATTTAGTAATTTTAAATATATTTCCCAAATTTTAATCAATTTTCACCATATAAACAGTATTTCTTATATGCAATATATTGCATACTTTTAGGCGTACACTTAAAAGCTATTTAAGAAATAAAATGAATCAATTGAATTTTTTGAGCAATTAGTTTTCAAATATTTTAAAAATTAATTAATAAAATAATAAATAAATAATATTTTTATTAGTATATAAAAAAAATATTGAATTTCTCTTAAAATTTGCAAGGGCGTTAGAGTATGGGTTGGTTAATATTTATAATACAAGGTCAGGTTAACATCAAGGTTATATCGCTTCCAATATTATTAGTTTAAAATTTAAAGAATATAAAATATAAAAACAAATTCCAATTTCTGAGCTACCATTTTTTTTTTAATTTATAACATTTTTCCACCAAACAAAAAAACAAAAATTTAAAAAATAAAAAGACAATTTTTCAATCATAATTTCATTCCATTTAATATATTCCCATATAGCCTCTGTTCATTACTCTTTTTCTACGTTTATTTAATTTTATGTTTTGTTTTATTTTTTTAACATTAATGTTTCATGTTCTCTGCCATCATTAAATTTTTTTTAATATTTTCTTGTTTTTTGATTTTTTTTTACTGTGAATCCAGTCACGATCTTCTCTTCACCACAGTCGTCAATAAATTGTAATGTAATTCTTGTACTTATAATATGACAACATTTTAAAAAATTTTCAATTTAAAATTAAAAAAAAAATAAAAATAAAGAATAAAAAATAAAAAATTAAAATTATAGTAATAACCTTGAATCGATCGCGTATATATACTATAAAATTCAAAAACAATATCTTCAATTTTTGCTCTAAATCGAATTTCATGTTCATAGGCATTAATTTTCTATTAAAAAAATAAAAAAAATAAAAAAAGATGCAAACATTAAAACTAAAAACTTATTATGAAAAAAAAAACAACAACAAAATCTGAAGATGGGAACCAACAAAAAAGTAAAAAAAAGGAGCAAAAGAAAATTTCATTATTTAACGACTATCACGCTTTGTCATTTTATTTTTCTTCAGTTTAAATTTTTTTATTTTTCTGTTTATTATTTGATTATTTTTTTTTTTTATATGTTGACTATGATGATCGAATCTTAGTTGAAACAGCAGCAGCACAACAGCAACAACAAAAATAACAGCATTTAAAACTAAAAGACAAAAATTCCAAAACTAAAAAGGAAAAAAAAAAAAAAAATTAAATTTCCTCAAGTACCTATGGCTTATGGGCTTATAGCTTGTAAAAATTCTTAAAACTAAAGAAATAAAACATATATACGATATATATATATATATATACGATTGAAATAAGACAGGTTACCATAACCTATAAGAATGCTATCAGTTTCTACTTAATTACACCCTTGGTATGCCACCATAATCATATTTTTTTTTTTTTTTTTGTATACTTATGTGTGTGGATATGTATGTGATTATATATATTAATATTTTGTAATTTAGTACATCAGTAGTACGTGTATATATTCTAACTCAATCCGCGATTATTAAGGATCATAATAAACCATAAAAAAATATTGTAGTTGTACTGACATAATAAAAGATACTATAGAATATGGTTACTTTATTGTTCTTCATAAAAATCGTATGTACGTGACTTTTATTTACACTAACGGATCACTTTGACTGCTAAAACCCAAAAAAAAAAAAATTTGTGTAAACGCAGGATATTTGGATCTGTATAAATGCAGAAGTTCTGTAAGAACGCAGAAGATCTGCGCTAGTTAAATTACTAGTAACCATTGATTCGTGAATATCTTCTTCCAAAATGATCTCAAACAATATAAGTGTATGCTTTCAAACTTGGCTCAAGTATATAAGTGTCATTATTTACGATTTTCATTAAACATTATATAATATTAGAATGCAAAGATCTCTAATCAATTTTAAAAAACGTTACTCCCAACTTGGTAGAGTTCATAAATTTCTCTGTACTTGTTTTTAAACAGACCATTCACATTACATTGCTCTTACTTTTACTACATTACATTAAAGTTCCTCATGATTTTTTTTTATCAACATTAAAAACGTAATTCGAATTTCAGAATACCTTAAAAAAAACTAAAAAAAAATAAATAAAAAATATGTAGGTACTTTTATATTCTGGTTCTTCTTTTTTAAATCATAACAATCTCTAATTTTCTTTAATCTTGATTTTTTTTTTTTTGTTGTTGTTTTTATTTTTTAAGAAGTTGGGGCGTTTCTGATGACCTCTCTTTTAAAAAAGAGGAAAATATAATAAAAATAATGAGAAAAACAAAAAAAAAAGAGTTTCAATTTCTGCCCCATTCTATCATATATATACATATTTGTTAATATGGAATATTTGTCGTTGTCGTTCATCGTATATTCCATAAAGTCACTTGCGTATCCAATCAACATTTTTATTTCTGTTTTTTGTTTTTTGTTTTTACCTTTTGTTTTTTGCTTATTACATTTTAGTGATTATTTTTTATTTTTTTATTGTTTTTTTTTTTTTATTTTTTTATGATTTAAGAAAATTACTCCTCTTTTGTATCAATTCTAGTCTATCTATTCTCTAATATAATATATATAATATGTATCATACATTTATTATATTGAGGTACTATGAGATATGTATTGTGTATATTATAAATATATATATATATAATATAAAATAATAAAAAAAATTGTAAAATATAAATCGCGAACTCTTCATTTTTCAAGTGCAATTTTCAACATGACATCGTCGCTTTTGTTTAATACACCTCTAGGGTTTTTTTTTTCCCAAACAACAAACGACAAGACACAAGAATAAAAATAAAATGACCAGAGAATAAAAGCAAAAAAAAAAAAAAAAAAATGACATAAGAAAAAAAGAAATTTAGTGTTGTCGTTTTGTTTTTTTTTTTTTATTTTTAATTTTATTTATTTCATTTTTGTTCATACCATGACTGAACATAATTTACAAGTCAGTGTCATCTCTTATAAACAAAAAAAAGAAAAACAAAAACAAAAAAAAAATATCAGAGACACAAAAAAAAAAAAAAGGTTGACGAACTTGACAAGGATAAGCAAATTCGATTGATTTTTATTTTTCTCTACTTTTTATTTTGAAAAATTCAAATAATATTTAATAATAAAATTAAATATTGCACAAAAATAAGAAATAATTTATTTTCATCCCTTTTAATAAGAAACATGAAATTAAATTGATCCATAAAACTAAAGAAAAATTAAATTCAAAATAGAAATAATAAAGGAATTCTTTTTTAATTCTTAATAACCAATTATTATCTAATAGATAGCTCAGTGGTTAAAGTGGCCGCTTTTCAATTGAAAAGTCTCGGGTTGAAATCCTGATCAGATCTTATCTAATAAAAAAAAATATAATTTATAATTGATATCGTAATAGTTTATATCGTAATATAAAATAAATGTCACACCTGAAAAGGAAAGGCAGATTCACTCACTTATCACATTGAATGTGGTAGGGGACTGCACATAAATAAATAAATAAAAACTAATAATTTTAGATTGAAATATTTAGATAATAAGCGCCTAAAAATATATCCTTAAAATATATATTTTTTTTTCAAATTTATATTTGAATGTAAAGCTAATGGCTGAAATTTTTTTTACGTGTCGGTTCCTGGGCCCAATTGCACAAACTAATTGTCACTAATTAAATAATTAGATTTTGATAAGTCAGTATTTTTTACTGTGTTCAAATATTGCTTTTGGTACAACAAATATTTATCAAAAAAATTATTATGATTACTTGATTAGTGTTAAGTTTTCGAGGTTCACAAGATTACTTAATCGTAAAAGGAGTGCTTTTGTCAATTATTTAACTTGATTTAATCAAATAACAAACAAATAATTTAACAAAACTTATGAAACATTTAATGTAAATTATTAAATCAATATTAGAAATACAGTAATTTTCATTACAATTTTCCCTTACAATCAAATATATAAAAATAGTATAATATAATTAAATAAATATAATAAATTGGATTAGTATAATTTAATAATAGTATCCAAACCTATAATAGGCTCATTAACTAGTGGTTATTAAATATTTTATTATCATTTATGTATTATAATAAAAAAAAAGCCCAACTGCAAATATTGTTTAACAAACTTTCTTTCATTCAAAAATTTGACATGTAGGCATACAGGAGTATACGTCAAATCTCTTTGACATTTATACCCAAATATATGTCAAAGTCTATTTGACATTTCCATTTACAACTAAAAGATTACCAATCTTATTGCATTTTTCAAATCTTAAAACTGATTTAATCTTTATTATCATTACAAAGTTGAAACAGTACTAATTTAATTTTTCTTTACAATCATTAAAATTTTATAAAATTTCCTTTAATCAAATATGATTATAATCTTTGTTTTTATGTACGTATACATATTTCGTGAAAATGTCAATTATGCCATTTTATAATTATGTTAAAACGTTTTATAACCAAAGAACTGCAAATTTAAAAAACCAAAAAAAAAAAAAAAACAATAAAAATCATAAGAAAATATATGTAACCTTAAAGTCAATTAACAAGTGATGAGTTGTAAAATTGAACCTCTTTGTCTCTTTCAGAATTTGTCTCAGCGTGAAAATTTTGATTTTGTTTTAATATATCTTATAAATATTTTATTTTTTTTTTTTTGTATTTTTCGATTTTCAAAATTTTATTTTTTTTTTTTTTTATGATTTTAATTTTTTTTTGAATTGACTTAAAAACCACACTGGGTGTTGGTTATATATGAACATATTCTAAATGAAAAACAACAACATCAAAAAAACAAAAATTGGAACAAAAACAAAGGTGTCCATATGGGGTCTAAAAAAAAAATTCAAGCATGCGTGTAAAACTTATTTTCCGTTCAATTTTCATTTTTTTTGTTTTGTTTTTGTTTTTATTTTCGGACGGGACAGGATGTTATAAACAATCGCGCCAAAGCGAAAAATAAAACAACAACTTAAAAACAACTATAAAAAACAAAAAGAAAAGAAAATTATTATTTATTTTTTGTTGTTGTTTTTATATGTTTCGCACTGTGTTGTTGTTTCAAAACTTCTCTCTCATATTATAATAATTTTGTATCATTTTTCAATTCATGTGATAGTTTTTGATATGGTGATCGCAATTTTTTTTTTTTTTTGTTTTTAATATATATATATTTGGTTTTTGATTATTCATTTTTAGTTAATCCAAAAAAAAAAACAAAAAAAACGTTTTACAATTCGCAGTTTTACAATATTATAATCTTTAGAATATCATTCATTTCTTTTTCTATTATAAAACATAAATATCAGGGAAGAGTGCAGTTTTATTGATAGGGTTTTTAATTGCAAAGTTATATTTATTTGCAAAATATAATTCAGTTTAGAATTTAATTTCAATCACTATCTACATATATATATGTGTATGTATATATTCATATATATATGTTTTAAAACATGTATATCTAGAAACCAAAAGTAGGTTGCGTTGTTATCTTAATTTAAACAGCAGTGATTTTTTAAAAACGGTATTTTTTTTTTGCCAACAAATATAAAAATTTAAATTTTGATAAAAAATTGTCAAAATTTTTGTATTTTTTCAACGTTTAAATAGTTCAAAGTTGTAGAAACACGGTAAGATATCAGATAACAGTAAAAATGTTTTATGGCAAATATAATTTTTGTACATTTATGTCAATTATCTGGAAATGTCTATCATAAAAGCAAAAAAAAAAGTTAAAGCAGACACTATTTAAGCTTTTTATGTAACAGTTTTTGAGTATTAAAATAATAAATTCTCAATACTTGTTGTAGTTATATCATTTTAATGAATTTTATAGAAATTTTCAAGAAAGAGATCAAAATGAGTTTTATTAAAGCTAGGTGTGAATACATTAGTAATATTCAAATTTTGACATTTATATTTCATTTTAAGTTTAATTGAGAACAAATAATTGAAAGATATGCTAAATGTCAGTTATTTATTAATATTTGGGTAGTTTAACATACCCTAGGAAACAGAAAGGGTTAATAAATTTAAAAACTGAATACATTTACAATCGGAAAATTCGAAAGTATATTTAGTAAATCAAATCCAGATGAATTAATGTAGATCAAAAATAGATTATATTATAGATAGTCAAATAAGAAGATTTTTTTGACATTTGAATACGTAAAGAAAACGAAGAAGTTAAACAACTTTTTTAATGGCTGCGTAATGGCTGTGACATGGCTGCGTCAATACATTTAACTTAGTTTGAAAGATAGCTACGTGTAGAGTACGAAACTAGAGTGTTCATTGTAAATATGCTATTACACTGTGCGCTTGCACTGACATTTTAATCTCACACGTTTAAACATGATGTTTTTTAGAACTTACTTAAATAGTATAATCCATAAAAATTTTAAAAACTTTGGAACATCCCTAATCCTTAAATTCTATATTTTTATGCTTTTGTTTTAGTTATGTTTTTCTTGTATTTTATTGTAATTTTAGATGGTGTTATTTTTCGGTTTTTTTTTTTTTTTTGGTTTTGTTTTTTTGTATTTTCTCTACATCTGTATTTATGTATATTGAAAATACATGAATATGTTGCACATATTATAATAATTCATTTCACAGTAAATATTTTTGCCATAATTTGGTACATGCATCTTGCTAAATCATCTCCTGCTGATTTAAAGCAATTCAGATAAAATGCCATCCGTTCAATTTTTCAAAAAAAAAAAAAAAAAAAAAAAAAAAAACCAAAAACAAAAATAAAGTTTCCCAATGGCAATTTTTTGACTTTTGCAAAGATTATTACTTTTTCTTATTAATTTTTTGTTTTGTTTCTTTTGTCGGTGATATTTTGTCAGAGTCATTAAATAGGATTTTTGGTTTTGTTCACTTTTTATTTTTTATTTTATGATTTTTTTTTGTGAGAAAGTATGTCGTCGGTGGTTGTCGTCGTTGTTTTAATCCTTGTTGTTTCTTATTGTAATTTTTTTTTTTAAGTTTATTTCAAATAATTTTAGCTTGTTTTATTTAACGTTGCGTTGGTGTTTTGGTGTCGCTTTTCATGAGCGCCATAAAGTTTTTTTTTTTTTTATTATTATTATCCTTTTTTTTTTACTTTACTTTTACTCTTTTTTTCTATATATCTACATACTTATAAATGATTATTACTTTTGTAATTATATATATATATGTCTCAAGGTATATAAAGATTGAAGCTTGTTATAAAAATTACCGCCTCGTAATTTTCATAATAACATAAAATAAAAAAACAAATAAGACCAAATAATGAAAAAAACTTAAAAATTGTATTTATGATACAATTTTTGGTTGTCAACATAAAATATATATATGTATATATATATATTTTTTTTTTCAAATTAGTTTTTCTCAGCATATTATTATGTTGCAGTTATGCAATCGTATATGAAGACGTTTTGAAATTGTATTAAAATTTTATATAGATTTTAGTTGATTTTTATCTGAAAATATTTGTTGGTCCGTTATAGAGTGTCGGACTTTATTGTAGTAAATTCAATTTTATTTTTTTATATATATATATTTATCCAGTAACATATAATGTTGGAGCTTTATTATTTATATAATTACTACGAAAAATTTGGATCCGTTGTTTAGAAATGCAAATTTTCAGTTTGGATCCATTTTGAACCGTTTTTTCAAATAACTCAAATTGTTTTTTAAGATATAACTCTTCTCAAAATTTTGATTTCCTAATTCAAACCATCTGGAAGATAAGAATGTGACGTAAATTAAAGAATCATATGTCCCCCTTATACATTTCGTTTCATATATTTAAAGCTTATAAAAACATCTATCTTTTCTGTTTGAACGTATTCCTAAATATTTTTCCTTTTTATATGAATATTTCCAAATTTTCAAAAAACTTATTCAGAAACAATTAAAATAAAATATTTTTTTGACCTGCTTATGATAATTTATGATATTTTATTTTCTAAAATACAACACATCCAACTAAACATTAATATTTTATTTTTTTATAATCAAACACATCCAATTGAATCTGTTTGTTACACTTCATTTATCAGGATAAAAATTATCTAAAATAAAAGTTATTTAACAAGATAAGAAAAAGTACATGCTCGTTCTACAATGAACGCACTCTTGACGTGCTAGTTAAGCTCTCTACACTCAGTTAGAAACAATTTTGTTTTGAAAATATTCAAAATTTTGACATTTGAATTCGTTTAAGACCCAAAAAACTTGTACATACAATTATATTGTACATACTTTATTATTATTCAATATTAATTTAACTTTAGTTTGACAGATAGCTGCGTGCAGCAGAGAGCGTCATAATAAAATTATTTGTAGATGAGGTTTTATAATTATTCAAAAGTATTTTTTAAAAAATTAAATAAAATTAATAAAATTTAATTTTTTAAATTAAACTTGATCTAAAACTAAACTGCGTACACACAAAATATTACTGATTAAAATTCATTTACATACATATATTAAGGATCTATGACCTAAACCTTTGTAACACTAACTTAAGTTTTAAATAAACCCATTTTAAAGAATTATCTGTAATTTTTGTAATAAACTGAAATATTCTGTAATTTTATCAGTCGAAAATAAAATTAATAATATTTATTGATTTTTTGAAACTATGTATGTTTTAATCTTAATATAAAGATTAATTTATGTTCCAATTAAGGCTTATTTTTGGAAAAAAAACTCTGAAATTATATGTTATCTATTGAACATGAAGTACTAAATTTTCTTATCACTTCGTATATTTATTACATTTCATATCCTGTCAATGTTGATAATACAATATTTCTTTATTATCTTATATTTAAAAAATTTTAAATCACATGTTTTCGGATTTGTTTTAATGATTTTAAAAATTCAATTAAAACGTGTTTTCTATAAAGAAAAATGTCACATACATCATATCGTTTTGTTTACATATAGATGAAAAAGCATCGCATATACTGTATATTCTATAGGATCACAAACGCATGTCAATGACATTCTAAAATTCCAATACAAGATATTTTCGCGCCTTTTGTTTATTTTTACATAAAAATAACAATAATAAGAACAATTTAAATGTGTATTGTGTTTAGGTTGTTGTTTTTTTTTTCATAACACTGTTTCATTTTCATTTAGTTTACATTACACTAAAACCTAAAATAGAAAAAATATAAACAAAATAACATTTAGTTGAGATGATGAAAAAAAGAAATTTTTTTTTTATTAATCAATTTTTGTCTTCCATCTTTTCCCTTTCATTAAAAAAAAATCAAAAAAAATCGAACCTATAGTGATCTTTCCAAAATACCAGAAGCTTTCTTTTTATTGATTTTCACTTTAATTGATTAATATAAGAGTATAGAGTTGATTTACGACTCCCAAATATTTTAAATCAAAATCACCAAAAATTTCAATCAAAAGGAAATTTCTAAACAAAATTAAAATTTTTGGGGTTTGATCCTCTCTTTACCTCCCTTAAAGTTCTACTTTAAATCCTTAAAGCTCTCTTTACTCCCTTAAAGCATCTTTAAAATTAACTACAAAATGTCCTTCAGATTAAAATTAAATATAAATTTCATCTTAAAAGCTTAGGTTGACGTGCTCTCTAAAACATTTTCATCTACGTTCATCGGAGTAAACGTTTAGTATAATACGTTCATTAGTATAATACGTTCAACGAAGTAAACGTTTAGTGTAATACGTTTATTAGTATAATACGTTCAACGAAGTAAACGTTTAGTGTAATACGTTCATTAGTATAATACGTTCAACGAAGTAAACGTTTAGTGTAATACGTTCATTAGTATAATACGTTCGGCGATTTCAAGGTCAAGGATCTTTAAGTTAAATATCATCCCTAAAATAAAGGTGACTTAGAGTTCAACAATACTGTGAAGACATTAATTCAATAATATAAATGGCCAAATTTTATTAAAAATATTTCTTAAACACTTTTCTTTATCTTTTACAAAATTTTTTGAAAATTGTTCCTTTTATTCAGATCAAAAGAACACACTTAAAATTAAAAAAAAAAAACAAATTATAAAATCAAACACGAATTTCTCAAAACATTGTACACATGTTGATTGACACCAGACATATACGCTACGGTATGACGATGTCGTTTTTTAATTTAATTTTATTAATTTTATTTTTTTGGTTCTGAAACAATGTGATCATTTGCTTCTGGTTTTTGTATTTTTCTACTAGCTACTCACTCCTTTGTTTTTTCAATTTTAATGATGAAAAATGAATAAAATCACAAAATATGGGGTGTTTTTAGGGGTACCTTAAAAAAAACAAATAAATAAATTATATACAACGGTACTAAAAATTTTATTTTCACAAATTTGTAAACAATGATGTTGTCGCCTATAAACTATATGGATGAACGGATTGTCGCCGTATTGCAATTTACTTTAAATCGAACAGAAAATGAGAAAATAGAAAAACCATAAGAAAAAATTAAAACTATTTCGTTTTTGACATTTATATTGTTGACATATTTGTTTGCTTTTGACTTCTGCATATACAATTAACGGAATCTAGAAGGAACTACATTAATAGATTTAAATTCATTGAACGGTGCAAAAGAATTTCAATACAGATAGTTTCAAAATTGTGTAATCGTTTGTTTTAAAAAATTTATAGATTTAAAATGAAATTAATTTGATGCTTGCGTTGAGCAAACGAGCTTTTGATTTTTTTATTCAACGTCAAAAAATTTTGACGTTTTTATAGTTTTCTGAAATTAATTAAGCTAATTTCGCAAAGCGCAAAAGGATATTGAGATGTATAACATGGAATCGTCGTATTGCCAGACCCTACCATTTATGCGCTTTCTTGAACCTAAAAATACAGCAGCATTTTTCCGGATTTTTTGACTTTGTAGTTTTGCTCTATTTTCAAAGACACTTACATTTTTCTGAACATATATGAATTAACTCTGTTTTGTATATTGATGCCCAAAGATTTTGTGTTTTATTAACAACCTGTACATTTAACCACGAAAATTTTTTTTAAATTTTGTCGACCTTTTAAAAAACCACAAATTGTCGCATGCCATGCACGGTATTTAAAAAAAAAATTACCACAACATAAAAAGAAGACAATAAAAAGACAAAAATTATCAACTATATAGGAACCAATTTTATAATTAGAACGTAAAAAAAATGTTCATCGTAAAAATACCATAGTATTTTTATAGCAATATTTTTGACGTGTGTGTACAGAATACAGTGTAAGAGTTAACAGCATTGCCTACAATTGTCAAATAGATCATTTCTAAAAAAAAAAGACATTATAGTATTTTTTATAAAATAAATAATACACATTTTTGTATTTTTGGTTCCAGATGGTTTTCACGTGATTTACTGATTCAATGAGTTGTTGGAATTTATAAATAAAAAAATTTCAACTATTCCTTTTTTTTTTTTTGTATTACCTGTTTGTCACATAAACAATTTTTAAAAATATAAACTGGAAATAATAGCAATTAAACTGTCACATAAATGTCAAAATAATTTGTAAATTTTAATATGTTTCTTGCGGTTAATGGAGTAATGGACGTGACAATTAAATTGCAAATGTAAAATATTTTTATTAACATATTTTTCATATTTAAAAATCTTTGGATATTTACTAAAAAGTATTCAGAGCATCTTATTTATAAATTAAGCGATCCCCAAACATATTATAAGTTTTTTACAGTTAGGTATAAAATTCAGTTTTTAGCAAAATATTTAAATTAAAATTAAAATACAATTAAAAATTAAAATACACATTTTTTTTTTACAGAAATTTTTTAAATTAAAATCATATTTTTTTATTTTGTTTTGACATTTGAGATTGAAATGTACACATTACTCGTACATCTAATTAGAAATTCATAATGTTATACGGTATCTCAACACATAAGATTAAATGATTTTTTTCAAAACACCTAGATATATTTAAAAAATTATAGTTTTTAATTTTAATGTGATTGCTCACGTATGACCATATACTTTCTTATTGCATACATTACCTAGTTATTCAGTGATCTTTCGATACACACCAGTACACATTCTTTAAGCAATTTTTGATAATCTAATTAAACAAATAAGCAACAATTATGTATATTAACACATTTAATTTAAAAATTGAATCAAAATATATTTATAAATATTTTTTTTTTTATATTTCAGGTCAAAAATGATCCGTCAACTTTACCAACGCAACTAAATCAACTGACGCAGCAACAAAAACAACAAAATCATCATCACATACAAAATTTGAAAGCGCCATTAACACCAGCAGCAACACAAAATCTTAATTTGGAATTAACAAATCAAACAACAAATTTAGAACAACTTAGTCCTAGTTTACCATTTCAAAGTTTAAGTCCACGTTCTCAACGAAGTATTTATACAGATATATCAAGTCCATTTACATGTACATCAATTTTAAGTCCACATTCACCCCGTTTCACACCAAATCCACATTATATGAGCCCTGATTCACAATACTTAAGTTCTAATTCAATTTTAAGTCCATTTTCACAACACTTAAGTCCACATCCAAATAATTTTCCACAACCACAAACACCTAATCCAAATCCATTACATATTTATGCAGATTCATCACGTGGTAATGTAACGGGTGGACCCGCTAACAATAGCCAATATCATATATCTCGTAATGGAAACAATAAAATCAATGAAACACCAGTGCTTCCAAATATTTTAGCAACATTAGATGATCTAAATAATCGTAAACAACAAAAAGAATTTTCAAAAAATCCAAAATGTGATTTTCCTTCATATAAGTCTCCAGCAACACCAGCAGCATTATCAGACATAAATAGTCCAGCAGCGACAGTTGTCAGTCAACAATTTCTACCACCTTCAAATACAACATCCATTACATGTAATAATAATAATAATAGTAATTCAAATACAGATAATTCTTTAAATAATAATTTAAATTTAGTTAATGTTGCAACTAATAATTCACAACAATATCATGAAAATAACAATACAACAAATGTTACACCAGCACCATCTCTTCCAATTATTTTTGGTGAAAATCAACAACAACCAAATTCAACAACATTAAATCTTCCAAGTACAAGTTCATTCCATTCAAATAATGTCAATAACAATCAAATGATACATAAATTGTCATTACAACAAAATTTTAATCTTCCATTAAATTCTCCAACACCAAGTCTTCCAGATTTTGATTTTATACGACGCAGCAATAACATTCTAAATAATAAACACATTAATGATATTCCAGATGGTTTTTTCAAAGAACCTGGCAGTGTATCAAGTTATTATTCAGCGCCAGCTAATTTAGGTTCTGAAAGAGTTTTAGATGATTTTGCATTTCCAAATTTCTTCCGTGAAAACGATTTGAATACACCAAAAAGTACACCCAATGGTAATTTAGAAGATTTTTATACAGAACAATTACAAAATTTCTTAGAAGAACAAGCAAAAATTTTAACTGATAATCTAGATATCACTGAACTTCAAACAGATACAACAACAAATCCATCTAATGAAACATCAATTAATAATAATTATAATAATTCATCTGCCAATTCTGAAACATTTGTTAAAAATGAATTAATGGAATTTACAAGTAATAATAATTTTGATTCGAATCAATTAGAAACCAATGATCAAACGAATGAAACACAACAAGAATTAAATTTATTAAATTCTCAAAGTTATCAAACTGGTAAATCTGGTAGTAATAGAGACACTGTTAACAAGAGTCATTTTAAACCACCAAGTTTATTAAATTCTAATAAAATGTTATTATCTGAACATTATATTAATAAAATTATTTTATTTGAATGTAAATTATGCGGTAAATATTATAAAAATGAACGATCTTATATTAAACATCAAAAAATTCATGGTGGTGGTTGTCCAAAATGTCAAATTTGTGGTAAATTCTTTCAATCTAGAAAACGTTTTCTTAATCATGATCAAAATTTATGCCGAAGTCGACAAGATAAACGCGTTAAAATTCAAACATCTGAAAATGGTGAATCCGAAACAATGGAAGGAATGGAATTTTCTATGGAAAATAATTTAGAAACATTAAATTCACCTAGTAGTTCATATCAAAGTTCCAATAGTAATGGTAACAACAATAATAAGAAAGATTATAGTAATCAAAGTATTCCAATGGATATTGATGATACCATCAATAATAATCATTCATCACAAAATTTTATAAATCTTAAAAATAATTACATAAAAATTCAACAACTGAAAGGTAAAAAAGAAAAGCAACAACGGGGTAAACAACAAAAACTACAAAAACAATCGGAAACAGATGCATTAAGACAAGTACGAAAAGATTTTAATAAAACTCCGAAAAAATGTCAATATTGTCCCAGAACATTTATACGTGAAGCACATTTAAGAACTCATGAAAAAAATCATGATATTGTTTTTCAGTGTGATTTTTGTCCAAGAACATTCAGATATAAAAATGCTTGTCAAGCCCATATGAAAATTCATAATGGTGAGAAACCATTTAAATGTGATGTTTGTTCAACAGCATTTACAACTAGTTCAAATTTAAAAGCACATCAGCTGATACATACAGGTATGGACGTTTTCTTAAATATTATGAAACATTTAAAATAAAAAAAAAACACTAAATAAGATTTTTTAAATTAAATTTTTTTTTATTAAAAAACACAAAAAACAAAAATTCTTAATATTTTAATTTTATATAGTATTTTTAGATTATAAATTATTTTTCATTTATTTTTTAGATTTCATATGTAATTTGTAAGATAAGAAACTCTTAGATTAGTTTATTTAAATATTATTTTTTTTTTTAGTTTCATTTGAAAAATGGTGGATTTTTTTTTTTTCAATTTAAATTTCAATTTTTTGGGATTTTTTTTTTTTTTGTAATTTTAAATAATTTTTCATTTTTATAAAAAGAAAAAATATTTTTTTTGCATGTAATTATTTAGAGTAATTTTTTTTTTTAATCATTATCATAATGCACAATATTTTTAGTTATTACTTATAATAGTTACTTAAAAATTTATAATAAATTTGATCTTGATACGTAAAAATTTGATTCCTCTACAAAATTTCGGAAATTAAAATTTAAATAATAGTCAAATAGTAGTTTTATAATTATATAAAACAAATACTTACAAAAATTTATTTAATTATAGTTTTATTTTTAAATTAAAACGTTTTTTTGCGAGTTTAAAGCCAATCGTTCGTATTTGAAATTTCAAAGCTTAAAAATGAAATTTGAATCCGAATTCGGATTTTCATGATTAACAATTGAATATTTCGAATATTGCTTTTAAATGGATGCGATGACAGAAAAGCAGTGAAAAAATACACTGTGTTAATGCATTTTGTTTCATTTTCCGAAATATCATTGATAACACTTCTTTTAATTCAATATTAAAAATAAAATTACATTAAATTTCAACCAGACAATCATTGACCAACCCCAAGTCTTAGATAACCCCAACACCGACCAACTGCAAAGAAATCAATAAGTTAAACTAAAAGCAGAACAATACATCCATTGTTTTAAGACCCAAACCTTAAAATGGTAAAGTAATCTCAAACATAATTTTTCCAAGCTGAGTTCGGATTAGCTTAGTATTTTATTATAATTCTGTAAATTGATTAGTTTTCAAAATTGATAAACATAAGTTAAAATATAATTTCAACCAAACCACTGTTAAAATATTATAAAAATTTTAAAATTCGAAATTTTGAACCACAAAACATATTTGAGGAATCTTTTAATTAATTTTATTCAACTTTTTAAATAAATATAATAAAATAAGTAAAAAAAAAAAATTCCATATTAGAAATAAAAAAATTAATTCAATACATAATATATATATTTGTTGTTCTAATACAATTTTTATATTAAATAATAATCAAACTAAGTTTTTTTTTTCTTGCTGTAATTGTTTAATAAATAATTGTTGTTTTTGTAACTCGATTTTTATGTGAAAACTCAAAAAAAAAAAACAATAATTAATTAATAATCAAAATTTCAAATTAACAACTTTAATTACAAAGTTATATGAACTTTATGATTTTTAAAACAACTAAAAACTGTCAATTACATCAAATATATAAATTTGGAACTGTCAAATATTTGTATTTGGAGCTGTCAAATGCATATATACATGTATAATATTTTGGGTATTTCTTTGAAAATTCTGGATCTACTCACTTCGTAATATATTAAACTAAATACCAAACTTCCTTTTCTTTTATTTTAATTCATTTATTACCAAAAATTTATATGCAAAGACATTTAAAATACCTTAATTTTTTTCTAACCTCAAACATTTATAGGTTATAATTTTTTTTTTTTTTTTACCCCACTTGATACAAATTGCATGTCTATATTCTTAATTTAGTTGCCTCAAAAAGCTAAGAGCTCTCAAATGATAACTAATTCAAAAGAAAGATATTTATAAAAGCAATAAAAGTTAAAACCAACATACATATTATATGATTATCCTTATAACAATTATACTTGTGTTATTTTTAACAATTATACTAAAAATAAATATGAATACAAATTATTTTTACCACTTTATTAACAAATAAAAATTATTTGTATGTAATAAAACAATGTATGTACTCGTATATGTATAAGTAATTTTAAATGTTTCCAAAAAATTATTTTTTACTGCAAAGTACTTTTATATGCAAATTTTTATTCTTAAAAAGCATCAACTTCCCCCTTCATATTATGAATATCTTATTTTAGTGTTGCCATATTCATATACATAAATGACATAATTGTCATATAAATGTAAAGTACTTATTTAAGTACTTATTTTTTCTCAAAATGTAACACACTAAAATTAATGGAATGACACTTAAGTTAACAACAACAAGCAAATAAAAATGCAATAAATAATAACGGTATTCGTTATAAATTTGTTATAAAATAAGTAATCCTGGCAAATTATTTAAGGAAGTATCAAAATTTCTTAAAAAAATGTCACCTTTTTTACCGTTTTTTTAACCTAATTAAATCATATGTTAAATTAATCCAACAATGAATTACATTTTCAAAATGACAGGTACCAACATTGTAAACAGTTGTATGTACTTAAAATTAATAATTATACTTAATAATTAAGCTAATTTCATAATAAAAGATTAGAGATTTTCCTAATTATAATACAAAATCGAAATTATCCATATTAAAAAGTCACATATTAAGCATTGGGTAAGCATTTGACTTATTAACCCAGGGGTTGCGGGTTGGAGGTTCGATTTTGAAAAAAAACATAAAACAAAATAAATAATATTACTTATAAATTAATAGAAAGTATTGGAAGTGGGATGCACAACTGTTCGCAAGGCCTAGATTAATATAGACGGCATTTACAACATCTATTTTTTAAAAAAAAAACCAATATTTTGAAATTTTGATTATATTTTGTTTTTTTGAGTTTTTCTTGTGCATATATATATATATATATATAATTTTTTTTAAATAAATTAATTAAAAATTATGTTTAACAACAAATTAAAAGATTAACATAAATTTAAAAAAATATATCTGCTAAAACAATTAAATAAACAAAAAAAAAACAAAACTTTTTACAAATAATTAAAAAACAATTAAAATATAAATTCATTTTTATTATTTTTATTATTAATATAAGCATTAATTAATAAATTCATTAAATTGCTTTTTTTATTTTGCATTTTATTATATAAAAATAAAAAAAAAAATTTTAAAAACATTTTAATTTAATATTTAAGTTGAAGAAGAATTTTTTAAATAATAAAGCTGTTTATTAAAAAAAAATATATTTTATTTCTTTTTATTATTTTATTTTCATTCTTTCATATTTATTAATGAATTTCAAAATTTTGAACACAATTTTTTTTATCAATTTCAATTAAATTTTTGTAATAGTAATTAAAAAAATTTTTATTATTTAGTAAATATTATTATTAGTTATCACTTTAAATCCCAATGTATTATCAGTGAACCCTCCAGTATATATTTAAATAACATTAAAAATCATGTGTCCACTGTTGTAAACAAATATAGAACTTAAAAGACAGTTCAGTTTATTTCAGTTGATACATTTTGGTATTACTAATATTTTGGACAAATTGACTCATTTATGATATAAATTTTCACCGAAAGTACATTGGGAACAAACGGGTTAAACAAATTATATCTATGCATTGAAAAGTAATATAATTTATGTTTACTATCAAACTAATTTTAAAATCACATTATTGTAATTAAAAAATTATAATAAATGGATTAATTTAAAAAATCCATTTATCTTTATTATAATTATTCGTAAATTTGAAATTAATTTGAATTGTGTTCAATATTTTATAACAAAAACAATTTTCCAGGTTCATATTTAAAAACCATTTTATTTCTTGAGGCAGAAATTCTTCTGAACAAATATCTTTAAACCATATATAGTTAGACATTCTTAGAGCTTGATTTATTTTCTTATTAAATATTAACTTATTTGAATAAAATAAGTCATACATATTTTATACTTTCTCTTAATATCATACACATTAAAACATTCATATATATTACGTAATATATATTCATATATATTTAAAATCGATTAATTTTCAATTAAATTAAAATTTTCTATATAATTTGGACATTAAAATATTTTATTTCATAAAAAAAAAACTATCATCTACATAATATATACATTATTATTTCAATCAAACATACATATAAAAATCATAATATAAATTTCATTAGTAAATTATCAGAAAATAAATTATTCAAATTTTTAAAACTAACAAATATATATTTAATAATTATAAAAAAAATGTTAAAATATATTTAATAGCACCCCATCTATATATTATTAATATTAGCAATATTATATTATAAAAATTCATTTTATTAATTTTTTTATAAAATATATAGCCTTAAAATTAAATAATTATTTATATTAGATTAAAAACATATATTTATTTAATTTAAAAAAAAAATTTATATTTATTAAATATAATTATATATATTTAATATAAATCACTTAATTATTTTCTATTCAACACCGTAGTTCTTTTTGCTACTTATTTAATACAAATTTAAATCTATTTATTTATTTTTTAAATTAAATTTTAATTAATTTATAAATTATTATTAGAAAATAATTTAAAAGTATAAGTAAAAATTTTAGAACACAAAAATTATTTAAGGAAAATGGTACGCAAAAACTTTTAGGAACACAACTTAATATATAATTTAATTTATTTATTTATTTTTTAATATTATTTTATAATTACAAAATTATATAATTATTTTTTAAAATCGTATTAAAATAAAATGTAAAATTTAAAGTAATTTTAATAAAAATAAAAAAAAAAAAAATAAAAAAACAATTTTTATAATGATAATATGTAAACTTTATTATAATTAAAGATTTTTTTTATAATTTAAAAATTTTAGTTTCGTTTTATAAATTATATTTGTACCAGTTTTAATTTGAATTTGTATCGTTTTGAACAGATCTGAATTTTTACAATGATGTCCTTTGAAAAAAAATTTTATTTTTTTCTTTACTTATCCTTTAAAAAATTTATTTAAATCAATTTTCTTAAATTACAATTTATCTTTAAAAATTATAAGTCGATACTTAAATCGATTACCGTAATATCTCTAAATGTCGATTAATATATATGTATGTGATGAAGTATACCTCCTCTCAAATGGTTTCTCATCGAATTATGAACAAATTGTACCATTTACTCTGGTTAAGCTGAAAAGAACCTTATGTTTTTGATCCCCAGTTTAAACTTTGAATTACTGAATTCCTACAAAAAAACAAAAATCATTTATACAATCTCTAGTCTTTTTAAGTATTAAATCAAATTATACAACTAGGCGTTAAATTATTTTAGAACAATATTATAATTGCTAAGATTTTATTTAATTCCAAAAGATTAACATTTCACAATCAAAGAGGACAATCAACTCTTAAACATACTCTTTAAATTATACAAGTCATAGAAAAAGTGAAGTGACAGAACATAATTTTTGACAGTTTATGACAGTTTGTAATAAATTATCCCAAAAAAACTATTAATTATTTAACCCTTTAAATTTTTAATTTGTTTGAATTAAAACTATGCTTATAAATAAACTATTTAAAATTATAAAAGATTATATTATTAATATTTAAACATTCTTAAATTTTTAATTCCAACAAAATGTAAACAAAAAAATCTTATAAAATGTCCAAAAATTATTATTTACTTGGCATCTGTGTACAGTTTGTTATATAAATATAATCTATTTATTTTTTGATATATAAAATGTCCATTCATTCCATTTAAAATAATAAAACGATTACCTAACTTGTATGCAGAACATAAAAACTTAAAAGTAATTTGAACTATTTAAATATTTAATAAATAAACCAACATTTTCTTTCCAATTTGACAGATTTCTAACCTTAAATTATTTAAGAAATTTAATTTTCGGATTCTGTTTGTGGATTCGAAATTTATTCTACAGACCAATTTTTACATTATATCTTTTATTATTTATTACAATTTTTATACCAATTTATAGAATTGTATAAAAGGATTTTGAAAGAAAAAAACAAAAACTAAAATATTAAATTAATATGAAAAAATCAAAAATCTAAAGATATCGCATTTGTTTATGTGCTAATTTATTATCCCTTGAGGTTTTAATGTTATTTTTTTTTGCTGCCCATATATGCTTTCTGATTATATGAACTATTTATACATAGTTTTAGCTATTTACAATTATTTTGTTGTATTTTGGGTTTATTTACAAAAACTATATTGTAATTTACTAAACAGGACATATTTATACGTATTATTTTGAAGAGATATATATATTTTTATGTCCAATAGGCTAAACTTCATTAAACATGAAATATGTTCTTAAATAAAAAAAAAAGAGTTTTTTGCCTGTTTTCAAAAAATTTTCAAAAAAATGTGCCTATATAGTTTCAGTCTGTCCGTTTGTCTGTCTGTCTAATTGCTTATAAAAATTCTAAATCGTTTGAAATAAAGTAGAATTTGAAACCTAATGAAATTGAAAAATCAAAATGACAGCTGTGGTTATATGATTTATAAATAAATAAATGCAAAGTGTTGCCATACAGTATTTTAATTTGGCGTAATGCGAAATTAAAGTTTTTCCAAAAATGTTGACGCTTCATCTTTAAAATAGTTTAGATCCTTAAGAAATAAGTATGGCTCAATTAAATAACGGTTTTTTAATTTGTTGCTATGCGAAACTCAACTATTGCAAAGATGTCGACTCCTCATATCTTTCAAGTTTATTTTTGAAGAGGGATCTCTAGAATTTTTACATTTTATTTATATTAATAAAGTTCTGAAAAAATATTGTAGAAATGATATTAAGTTTATAAATTAATATAAATTTTATTTTTCAATATACACTTTACGCAAAGTTTATGTCTTGGACACAATGAGCGTGGTTATGACGCAGACATCGAAGTTGCAAACTTTCAAAAAAAAAACGTAGCTATCAATTTTCAAGTTTAAACTCAAATAACATTATTGTCCTTGAAAACTTGGATTACTTGGTTACTTTCATTTTGTGAATTTATATTGTTTTTCACATGTTTAGCTTTGAAGTAGTATTTTTACTTTGTTAGCTACGCTCATTGTACTTAGGAGGTCATAAAGAAACGTTTTTGAATTTTGAAAATGTGCTTTTTTAAAAACCTTAAATTTTTTTTCATTACTTGTTATATTTTTTTTGTCCATCTACTTAAACAATTTTTTGTAACTTTATTTTATTTAATAGTTTTTATTTTCATAAGAAATTTCAGTTCACAACCTTGAGGCTAAATTGACTCTTGAATAAGAAAATTCATATTTCCAAAATAGAGGAAGAAGAACAAATAAAAATAGAAAGAATTTTGTAACATAAGTAGTAAATCAAATATTGGAAAAGGGTTAAGGGTAATTTTATCCCTTAATGATTTCTAATATATATCTGAAAAAAATTAGAAAATTTATTTATACGTTGTTTTTGTTATGGTACATAATAATTTATAATTTCTTACCTTAACTTTATATATATGTACATGCAACGAATGGAAAAAAATTTTATTAAGTGGTCCATTGAGAATAAAACCATATATACATAATATGATTCACTATACAATAAAATTTAAGTTTCTTGGAAAATTCTTAAAATTCTTGTTGTATTTATATAATATATTTTTTTTTACTATTTTTTTTATAGTTTTTCTTTGGTCTGAAATTTTAATGAAAATTCATCAGTGTCATTTAAAAATGTTTTCTTCGTATATGAGTTTATAGTTTCTCTTCCTTATGAATCTTGTTTGAATATAAGTTAAAATTTAAGAAAGTTTTCTTAGATGTTGCGGTTCTTAAAGTTTCAATTGTATTTTTGAAATATTTGCAAAAAACAATGAAGAGATGCCAATTTAAATAATTCCTTTATATTTTACAATAAAAAAATAGACCTAAGTTTTATTGAAATAAAATTTAGTTCAGAAAATTAAAGGCTTTGATTGAAATAAATTCTTGTAAAATATATCTCTGATAAAGACCGAGGACAAAAATTGAAGAAGTCTGCAAGTCGTTGACAGGCCCGGTCCTATTCAATTTGGCGCCCTGTGCATTTTTGAAAAGTTTCGCCCCTTTAACTTAAAATTAATGAAACAAGCCGTTTCCGCGTCACCCGTGAGGTAGGATTTTTTAACGCGTTTTTTTTTTAGAGGTTTCCCCAATAGGCCTATTCCTCTTTTCCTAGATAGCCTAAAAAAATACAATTTCAACTTAAGTAAACCTAACTTTTCTAGCTTTTAATTTTGCGAATTCCTCAATAAGATCATCATAATCTAAAGCTTCAACTAATTCTCTTTCTATAGATAAAATGGACAAACCGACCAGTCTATCTTGTGTCATTGTCGTTCGTAAGTAGGTTTTTATTAATTTTAATTTTGAAAAACTACGTTCACCTGAAGCTACACTTATTGGTAAGGTGTTTAAAATTTTAATGGCTACTACGGAATTCGGAAAAATTAGATCTAAACCTGATTGAAATATGTAGTTTAAAACATCTAAACTAGTTTGATTCGGTTTGACAAGTGGCGATAAAACTAACAATTCTTTGTATAACTCCTCACCATTTAAGTCTTTTGATTCATTAAAGGACAAAGCACAATCTACCTTTTCACATAATTCCTTTAAATTTTCTAAGTTAGAAGCCTCGCTTATGTTATGTAAGAAAAAGAATAAATTATTGTGAGCTTTAAGAAGCTCAAATCTTTCATTAATAGAACTAATAGCCTGATCTAAGACTTTGAAATAAAAGTTAACTTTTAAACTTAGTTTGGGATCTAAAATTGTTTCCTGGCACTCTTCTGTGTACATCCTTTTTCGTTTGCGAGAACGCAAATCAAATCAGAAACCCTCTAACCACTAAAAATTTGTAGAACGAGAACCAAACCAAAGGAAAAATTATACCTATTTAAATACATGAAAGTAAAATAAAATATTATATACCTACCTACTTAAAAAAGTAAATTTAGTTAATTTGTTTTATTTTAATTTTTAATCCTACCTTGTTGTTCCTAATAGTTCGTTAATTATTTTAATATCTTAATTTATAAATAAATTTTTATACCTACCATAAAATAACATATCCAAAGCACCACATAAATTTGTCTACCAATTCATACTAAAACAAGAACGAATCAAACTAACACAAAAAATTAAATCTACAAACCCAAAATCAAACCTATAACCAAATATTCAAACTTTTAAAACCCAGAACAAAACCTAAGTCAAAATTTAATATTCTATTAAACGAAAACTAAATAGAAAAAATGGTTTGCATTTCTCTATTTTTTATAAACATTTCTAATACCTCTTCCACTATTGCCTATTTCTTAAAATTCATATTAAAAAATATACTTAGAAATACATATAAATTCTAAATAAGAGAACTATATAGAAATGTAGTTCTCTATTTTCTATAAACATTTCTAATTCCTCTTTACCATTGCCTATTTCTTAAAATTCATATTAAAAAATATACTTAGAATGTGCAAAAAAATTAACTGCACGGTGCCCTATAATTTCTATATAAATTCTAATAAGAGAACTTTATAGAAATGTAGTTCTCTATTTTCTATAAACATTTCTAATACCTCTTTACTATTGCCTATTTCTTAAAATTCATATTAAAAAATATACTTAGAGTGTGCAAATAATTTAACTGCACAATGCCGCCCTATAATTTCTATTAAGCTACAACAAAAAAATTGCAATACATATAAATTCTAATAAGAGAACTATATAGAATATTATTTGACTTTTGTGCAAGTTTTTTTTCTGCACATTCGAGTCTGACTTATAAGTTATATTGTACTTTATTTGTATTGTATTTCACATTATACGTATGATTTTTGTTTTCAATATGTGTTGTATATTTGTATTGTAATTTGTAGTGATGTAGCTATATATATAGGCTGTGTAGAGTATTAGCAGTTGTGTAGATTAGTGATTACTCTAAATGTGAATATGCGGATTTCCATTTACAATAATATTATTAAAAAGAAAATATATATGTATTTAAAATGAGTTAGTATAGGCAGACAATATACATATCCAAACAAAAATTTTACATTTGCGTTGTGTTGTGTTGTGTGTGAATAGTGCGTAAGAGCGAAAGTGTAATGTTTTTTGTTTAGAGCATAGATTGATAATTTGTTTTAAAAATATATATATCAAGTAAAATAGGTACATAGGTATATAGGTGCATAATAAGTAAACTGTATCTAATGCACACATTAATAGTAAAATAATCACATATGTACTTCTATTTTTATATAGTGCAAAAGGTATATGTTATATACTTATTATTGTTTAAACTTTATTAAATATTTAAAAAATTTTTAAAACACGTAGAATAGTTTCTCTCTGATTTTTTTTATAAAAATTAGATTCAGTAATATGTAATTTTAAGAATTTTTTTAGCGCCCTATTTATCTTGCGCCCTGTGCAACTGCACAAGTTGCACATATAGAAGGACCGGCCCTGGTCGTTGATGAAATACGTATTTGTTTTTGCATTTAAAAATAAATATTACTGAAATTAGTCAAAAGCTTAAAACCAAATTTCTGATTTATTTAAAAAAACCAAAAATTACTTAAAAATCCAAAATTTATTAAGTGTCAAAACTTATGATGTTTCATGAAGTAGTTTCTCTCTTTACTAGAGATTAATATTAAAACCCTTTGTCCCCGATTTAATGAATCTAAAAATATATGAATATTAAATTTAATGTAAAAGTAAATTACGTTCAGAAAATCGTTCCCCAAACCTTCCTTTCATTTCTTTCGTTATTTCATTTCCAATCCATTGATCCTAATTTCGTATATTGAAATCCTCATTTTTGCCTAATGGAAATCTTGAATAAAAATTTCCCCAAATTTGTCAAGCTTAAAGTAGAATTTTTCTAACTTTGTGAATGAAACCTAATAAATAAAGTGGAATACAACATTGATGACAAAGTTCACTTTCGCTAACTCTTATAAAATTACAATCAACATACCGTCGCTCAGATATTGGTTTGCCCCAAGTAAAAAAATTTATTATTTTTTAATTAGCAGTTGATTCTTAGATTAGACGTAGAACTAAACAGGATACTGGAAAATCTAAGAATCAAATTCTAATTACAAAAAAAAACAAAATTTTATTACGTGGGGCAAACCAATACCGGAGCATCAATACGTTAACTTTTTGTAGCTATCAAAATAAAAAAGTTTTCAATTACAGAAAACAGATGTCACTGCAAACAATTTCATGAAAATTAAATTACACAAAGGATATCAACAAAAATGTATACCCATTTATTTAATTTTTTTTTATGTTTTTGTATTTAATAAAATTTAATAATTGTATTTAATATAACGTGTGTTTAATGTTTTTTGTTGTTGTTGTTATAATTAAAGTTTTTAAAGCTTTTGTTGTTTAATATTTTTTTTTTTTAAATGTTATATTTTTTAATAATATGTTCATTGTGTAGTTATATGTATTTTATTTAATTTAATTTTTTTCAAATTTTTTTTTTTATACACTTGGTGTTGGTTTAAATCACAAAGTCAAAACTAGTTAAATGTTGTGTGAAATGTAGATAAAATATATATTATATATTTGTTATTAAATGTTATTATTTATTAAATTTATTGGCACGGCTTATTGTATTTTTACACACAATAAACAGGTTTGTATCAAATTAAATATACATATATACATTTAATATAGATTCATATATCAAATTATAAAAAAAATGAGTATTTTTAAACAATCATTGGCAAATGTTAAAAAAATTTCAAAAATAAAATTTTATAAAATTTTTATTGCAAATTAAATTGCAAAATTTTTTTTGAAATTTCAATTTGTTAATTTTTAATAATAAAAAATTTTTTTGATATATGATCTAAAATACAAATTCTAAAATAGAATAAACAAAATAAACTCGAAAAAAAAAATTCTATTTATTACAATAGAGGTGATGGATATTTTGATGAGTTTTTAATTTTTTTTTTTTTTTATTATTATTTTTTATAGTATTTTCCACCATGTAATAGTTATTTTTTTTTTTTTTAATTTCCTTTTTATTTTCCATAAAAAATCAAAAATAACGATAAAAAACCATAAAATTTGTTAAAACATCAAAAAAACAGTTTATTTTTTTTATTTTGTATTACCACCATCCCATCAGGTGAAAAAAAATTCCTCCCCTATTAAAATAATTGCTAACGGGTTTTTTAATTATCAATATTAATTTTAAATAATTTTTTTTTTTTTTTGTTTTAAATAAAATTTTGACATTAACAACTTTTAATATGTGGCAATATTGTTAAAGGAAACCATTCATAACTTTCATATATAAAAATTTTTTAAAAATACTGAAAACAATTCATTTGTGGGAATCATAATATTATGGGGAATAAATATGTTGTAATATTTAATATTGTATACTTTGGTAACACTTTGACAAAACTTTGACAGTAATACATTATCCTTTAAAAGATAAATCGATTCTTTGATAACTTCGATTTGAGGCAAAAGAATATTTAATCAATTCCTATTTGATTATCTTATATTGTACGAATTACGGTATTTAAGGTCGATTTCGGCTACACTGACACTGTGACAGTACTGTGACAACACCGTAAGTAATTTTTATTAATACTATGCATTTGTTATGACTTATGACAAACGTCATTAACGATATTTCCACTTCGTTTGACGTATAGAAATGATATATTGTGAATAAAAATACGGTGTTGTCACGGACGTCGGTTAACATTATTACATTGATTAAACGTCAATGTCGATTTAGTAGAAATTGACATTGTCCTGTCAATTATTACAAATTAGCTTAAATATAATTATTAATTATTATATTTATAAATATTAATTAATATTTTCGTGTCTCAAATATTAGATATTATCAAAATATATTTTTTGTTTAATGTTAGATAATTATATTTATTGTAATGTGATTGTCTTAAATATGTTGTTGTCTTGTTAGTCATCATTATTCGGTATAATATAGAACTGAAATAATTAAAGTTTTTTGTCTTCCTCTCTCTAAAAGTAAATAACATTTTGCATATGCACATTAAATTTTTGTAAATTTGTGTGTTTGTATTTGGGCTTTCAAAGGATAAAAATATTTTTTAACCTACGTGAATTTTAAAATTTATTTGGTACGGTATTTTAATATATTGTTTTTTTAAATATTTATAATTTTTTCGTTTTTAATTTTTTTTTTGTGTTTTTTTCTATTTTTTTTTTTTGTTTTTTTGGGAAAATTTTTAATTTATTGGGAAAAAAAAACAATAAAGTCAGCGCAAAATATGATATGCATAATAAACAGAAGGATATTCATTTAAATTTATATTATTTTATTAGAAATCAAATAAACTATGCAAAATTAATCATAATTAGAAAAATCTGCTTTTTTTTTACAATTGAATAAGCAAAATTAAAGCTTAAATTATTTAACATGTGAATTAAATTGACGCCTTAAAGCCATAGCCTATACATTTTGTTTGTCTTATTTTAATATTTGACAACCTAACCTAAAAATAATTTTTAATTTGATATTAATTAGGTCAAACTTATGTTAGTATTTAATTAACATAATAATTCAGTTCTATTTTGAATTCCCTTTGAACCCATTTTAGTTCATGAAAAGGCTTAAATACATTATATAGCAAACGCAGATAATATCAAAATTAATTATTGTACGTAATTGTTTTAAATATTTTATTATTAAATAATATCAGTTTGAAAGGTTTTAAGTTCTATATATAGATTTGTATTTCAAAAATAAAAGACATAAACGGGTATAGTAAGTATTGTTGTGCATTGTAATTTCTATCTCATATTTAAAAAAATATTAAGGGCCATTCTCATATTTCATCAATTTTACTTAGTTTCAAATACAATACGCATACAAACCCCAAATAAAAAACAAATTTAATTAAATTAAAATATTTTAACCGAGGAATTTTGATATAACTAACTTAACTTTTTATATATATATATATAAAATAAATTAATTAAATACCCTTATCCTTTTTAAATAACCAATTTTCATGTTAATAATTTTCATATTAGTTAAAATTACTTAAAATACCTATTTAAATTATAATTATATTCATTATTAAATTACATTTGACCACAAAACAGTAACAACTAAAAATTACTAAAATATAAATAATAACTTATATTATTATATAACAAGGGATAACGAATATGTATTAATTGTTTAAAACATATATTATATACAAATTATTAACATATAAAACAAATTTTAAATTATTTCCTCCCTCCGGTTCCTACTGCCAAGTTCTATTTTGAAGTTTACATAATCAATTTTAAAAAATATGAAATTCCATTTGTTAGCATAAAACTAATTGTACTTAACATATCTGTAATTAATTTGATAAAATAGGTAAATCGAAAAATTGTAATCAAACATTTTTAAACTGTGCATAAAATTGACTCTATATACATATTTTAAAAATCAATTTGACTGCAATCCCAATCGTATCGAAGGTTTGAGACTTCTTTAAAACCAAGGCAACATTTATATGACATCCTATATATAAAACGATTAGAGGAAAGTGATTAAATCCAAAAGAAAATTTAATATACAAAAACAAATTAATTTTTAAAATAATTTAATATTATTAAAATTAGTTCCCTCTGCAATACTATCTTTAAAATTAATTTTCTTTAATAAATCCATTCTTTATACCCGTATGACTATATAGTCAAAGGATATAATAAATTTGCCATTACGTTTGTGACGCAGAGAAGGAGGGGGGGTAGATATAGACTCAAGTGTATGGATCGGATCAGAATCGAAAAATAAATCGATTTAGCTATGTATGTCCGTCCGTCCGTCAGTCTGTCCGTCCGTCCGTCCGTCCGCACGATAACTCAAAAACTAAAAAAGCTAGGATCTTGAAATTATCGCAAATTCGTTTTTTTGCAATAGCCGTCATCGCTATTTAAATCCAGCCATTTTGGTCCATGGGTTCGGGTGGCTGCCATACAACTTCTTTCTTTATATGAGCATTACTCTGTACCTATTACAGCTGCGTGTCTGAAATTTTGCCAAAAGTAGTTTAGTTTTATGGCCAAAGTTTCTGCAAAATTTGGTTGGTCTAGTGGAGTGGGTTCGAGTAGCTGCCATACAACTTCTTATTTTATATGATCATTACTCTCCACCAATTTTCTGGGTGTTCAATTCAGCTGGGTGTCTGAATTTTTGCCAACAATTGTTTAGTGTAATGACCAAAGTTTCTGCAAAATTTGGTTGGTCTGCTGCAGAGGGTTCGAGTAGCTGCCATACAACTCCTTATTTTATATGAGCATTTCTCTCCACCTAATGAAGCTGGGTGTCTGAATTTTTGCCAAAAATTGTTTAGTGTAATGGCCAAAGTTTCTACAAAATTTGGTTGCTCTACGACGGAGGGTTCGAGTAGCTCCCATACAACTCTTTATTTTATATGAGTATTCCACTACACTTAATAAAGCTAAAAGTAATTACGGGTATCCCAGAGTTGACACAGTCTACTCTACTACACTCTTCCTCGTTTTTTTTTTAATTTCAAGTGGGGAAATATGTACATACTTGAAAATTATTTTAATCTATTTAATTTTTGTTTTTTTTTTTTTTTATAAAGATTCTTATAATAAAAGTTAAAGTGCTCCCAAATCTTTTTATGTACGTATATATGTATATTATATTATCAAAAAAAAAACATTATTCCAAAACAATGTCAATTCTATTTTCAGTATAATTCCAATTCCATCCATTCACAATATTATAATATAAAAAAATTTGTTTTTGTAATTTTTGACAGGAAACTTTAAAATTCAAAAAATCAAAATGTCATATTGAAGTTGACATCATGATTTAAAAATAAATATACAATCATTTTATTTATAATTTTATTCATAATTTTATTTAATTTTTTTTTTATTCAATAATTTCAAGTATATAATGTACCATATTATATTGAATATGTACATATATATTCAAGAAGTTTCGGAAAATTTCCAATTTTATTTTCATGTCATAATTTGTGACGGTTGTTCTTGTCTTTTAATTTTTTTTTTTTTGGAGCCATTCAATTTAAGTGTTCTCTGAAGATGATTCATATAAACATCTTAAACAATTAAAAGAATTAAAAGCAAAAAAAAAAACAATATACTGGAAATTTTCAAAAGAAATTGATTTATAAAATCAAAAAATCAAAAAAAAAAAAACAAAACAAGCATAACATAAAAAGAAAAACTTTAAAAATAATTCAAAGGCGAATCAAAAAAAAAATTTATTCGATTATGACATTTCGATAATTACGCTATAATATATGAAGGTTTTTTTTTTTAATTTTATCTTTTTTTTTTATTATTATTATTTTTTTTTAATTGTGTTTTTGTATTGGTTATTAATTATTATATTATATGTATACATATTCATAAATACATTTATACCTATATATGAATAGTGAATACGTTTGGTCAGTTGTTATTGTCACATTTTGTCCATAGTAATAAAATAATATTTTTTGTCTCAGTTTTTTTTCATTATGACTAGCTTTTTGGGTGGATAAAAATTGTTTTTTTTTTTTTTTTCTTAAACCCTCCTACCAAATTATTTTATTCTTTTATATTTTCTTCTTGTTTTTTTTTGCTTTTTTTTTTAATGTTTGACATATTGAAATATGAAAAATTTAAAATTAATAAAAGGCAGAGATTATTAATGGGATGATGAATTGAAAAAATAAACAATAAAAAAAGAAACGACAAAGACGCGCAAGATGACAAATAAGTGGAGGAAACACAAAAAAAAAAAAAAAGAAAAACAAAACAAAAAAAAAAAGAAATACATGACATCAAATATGGTTTTTTATCGTGTGTATCAATTTATTTTTGAATTTTTATTTCTTCTTTGTTTCAAAGAAATTTTTCTACTTGTAGTTTGACTATTTTGAAAAAAAAAAAATATTACTTATTTTTTTTTTTTTTTTTTAAAATCATCGTCGACGTGTTTATTTTTTTTTTTATCCGAAATATTTTGTTCAACGAAATCATTTTTCGTTTTTTTTTCTATTTCTCTATGTATTTTTATTTTTACAGAAGAAAAACAATACGAATGTACATTTGGATGTGGAAAAATTTTTAATACAAAACGTTTACGTAAATGGCATGAACAAACTCATACTGGTAGGTTTTCCAAAAAAAAAATTTTATTCTGGTTTATCAGTTTTTTTTTTTTTTTTTTAATTTCTTTAATTTATTTCTATTCTTAAATTTGTTTCTAATTTTGTAATTGTAGTTTTTCATTAAAATAAAAATTTAAAATTAATAGTAAATAATTTCAATTAATTCAGTCAATTTTGAAATAACTTTATTTAAAAGTAAATGTAAATTAGAATTAAAAGAAAGTAATGAAATGTATACATGTAAAAAATATTCGGTAATTGCTCCAAGTTCTACTGGGATATTATATGGTAGTTGATCCGACGTTAAAACATATTATTTTTTAAATTGCCGTACTAAGTAAGGAAGCGATAATACCATGGTCACACTACGCTAAAAACCTACTAAATAGCCTAGTTTTAAAATCAACCGTTCAGATTATCGTTATGCATGAACCTAGTATTTTTTGACGTTTCCATAACAGCAATATTTTTTAGAGTAAATAATCAAAATTGACTGTAAATAAAATAAATACACGGTAAATAGGACTTTCAAAATCTTGGTTCATTTTGACAGCAATTTTAAATATGAAAAATCTTGTTAAAAAACCATGCATGAACCTGGTTTCTTCGAAGAACCTGGTTCTACAACAATTTCAATATTTATAAAAATTATCCTTACATATTAAAAATAAATTTTAAGGGGAGCGAAATCAATTTTTCCGTCTTTTTCTCAAAATTAAAATTTTTGAGTTAGCGCTTGTTTACTCTGGACCGCAGTTAGATTAGACATAATTATAAGTATAATATATAATAGATACATACTTAATAAATTCAACATATCAAATTTTAATTTACAACAAAAAATTCTGTAACTACAAAAAAAAAAGGTTATATTGATTCATGGAGGAATACCTATTTGATCATTAAAGACTTGCAATTATAAATTATTAATTAAATAAATAATTACTTCAGGGTCTTAGAGCCCAGATTTTTTTTTTAATTTTTCAATTGCACCCCAAATATTCAATGAGCTTATGTCAGTTATTAAATTTTAAATAAAGTTTTAAAAGTTAATAAATATACATTTTAAATAATTTCATATATATATAAATTTCCTTTAAATTGGACTATAGTCTGTAAAATCATTCAAATTTAATATTTTTAATGTTTTTCTAATTAAATATTCTGAATTGCATTTAGTAGTTATCAATTATTTAATAAAACATTCAACTTTTTAGATCTATTTCAACAAGATTTTATTTATTATACAAAATCTTCTATATAAATTTAATGAGTTCATATAATTCTACTTAATTTTAATTTGAAATTATTGTATAGTTAATAAATATAATTATAAATAAACACTTTATAACGTAATTTAAATCCATGATTTTTAATTAAAAAACTTCTGGTTATTTTAAAATTTACAATGTATTTGTTTTGTGGTTTCTAATTTCTCGTTTTTAATTGAGTATTCAGCTCAACTCAACAGGTTGAACAATGTTACCCATTACATGTATTTTTATACATTTTATTAAATTTCATTAAATAAATTATGCAATATAAATATAATATGTAGTAACTTTTTATAAAATTACATTTCAAGTTTCTTATAAACATTAAATTGAATTAATTAAAAATTTTTTAATTTATACATTTTATGACTAATTAATTTTAAATTCGTATTTTTCTGATCTTCCCTTTATAGTTTTTTTTTTATCTTTAAGACTTTACTTTGAATTCTTACGTTTTTTTTTTTTTTTAAATAAAATATCTGTTAAAATAAAAAAATTTAAAAAAAAGAATTAATTAAATATATAATTAAAAAACAAAATAAATTAATTTTTAGGTGATAAACCATATCATTGTGATATATGTGATAAAAATTTTGAAACACAAATTCGTCTTGATATCCATCATAAACATCGTCATAATAAGGATGAAAATATACGATCTCATGAATGTACAATATGTTTTAAACGTTTTTTACATCCAACTGGTTTAAGTGATCATATGAATATTCATAATAATAATAATACTATTAATAATATAATATATGAATGTACATATGATAATTGTGATAAAAATTTTTCAAATCAAAATCGATTATGGGAACATGAAAAATTCCATACAACAAAAACAACATCATCAACATCATCATCAATATATAAACGTCATATTTGTCCAATATGTAATAAATCATTTAAACAATATTCTGGACTTTTAATGCATAAAAAATTTTGTAATAATTTTATATTATTATCATCAAAATCATCATCATTACAATCAGTAGTATCATTATCATGAAAATAATATTATAAAATTAATAAAATTAAAATTAAATAATAATTATTTGTCTTAAAAAAATTTGTTTTGAAAAAATTTATTAAATTAATAAATTATTTAAAAATATTTCAAAATAAAAAAAAAAAAAGGTTGTGTTTCTAAAAGTAATTAATTAATTTTAAGAAAATTAACAAAACAGTATTCATTAAAATATCAAAGTTTATATTATAATTATAATTTAAAAGCTAAATTAAAAAAAAAACTTTCAAAAAACATAAAAGTATTAAAAATTGTAAAATTTTACAGGTAATTAGGAATAATTATAATAGCGAAAAATTAAAAAAAAAAAAAACCAATATTTAAAAATTTAAAATAGTAAACTTTTTAATAAGTAAAAAACGTATATTTAATTTATTGCAAATTAAAATTAATTAAAAATAAATCACCCTGTTAATTTAGTTATCTATTTATTGTTCATATAGAATTTTTGACACGTACATTTAACATTTGAATACTAATTCCTTCATTTACATTATACTATATGTAACAAAACTTATTACAAATAGTTTTGAAATTAATTAACACGTAGGCACGTCCTGTTGAAAACAATTTCAAATTCTAACAAGTTTTTAATTTTTCAATATAAAAAAGTATTAAAACCTTACTAAGTCTAATATTAAATTATTTTAATAATTTATTATTAGACTTACTTATGTAAAATTATATTTAATATTTCCGAACGATGGCATAGCGGTTAGGACGTCAGCCGTAGGGTCTCGGGTTATAACCTTGGTGGAGTCATATCTAATAAAAAAGTATAATTTATATCAATAATAGTTTATATTATAATATAAAATAAATACCTGCCACACCTGAAAAGCAAAAGGCTGAATCACTCATTCTTATCACATATTATGTGGAAGAGGGCTGTTCATAAATAAATAAATAAATAAATATATTTAATATTTTCTGAACCATTAATAACAGCTTATAAATTTACAAGCCTTAAAAAAATATCTGATCCCCGATGGCTGTTTTTAAACTAATAACAGCTTTCAAGGCCTTCTTCGGAGATTTCAAATTCGTAGATTCTTACAATAAAAGTTAGGAAAAAGGTTGCACCTACACTTTGACTTTTTTTTAAATTAAAAACATATAAAAAATCTCAATGTTTCTTCACAATTTAAGTCCTCATATCGTATCAAATTAATGGACTACAATACTATAACAATATTATACAAAGAAACTTTTATTTTCAACTTGTCGTGGAAAACGGACTAACTTACCTGAAAGGTGAGATCCATATTTATGTCAAAATTTCTTATTAATTCACTCAATTTTTCAATATTTGCTGTGATCTTATCACTGTGCAATAATTTTAATTTTTTACTTTATAACAATGGTGATTTATTTTAATTAAATAACAAAACTTAATTTAATATTATGTATATTATTTGTTTATCACATTTATACGTTCATTTAATTTATTTCCATGTACAAATAATATTAAAATTTATTATATAAATTAAATTTATATATTAAATTATAAAAATAAAATTTATTTATAATTATTTAAAAAATGAAAAAAAAATTTTGAAGGCTTTAAATTTAATTTTTTAATTTTTTTAGGTATTATAATTAATTAATAAATTTATAAGATTTAATGTAATTTTATATGTTAAATGTTTATGTAAATAAATAGAAGATTAGTTTTTATGAGACTCAAAAAAAAAAAAAAAGATTTATATAATTTTATAAATTATTGAAATCATAGAAAAAAACACATTTTAAAAATTTTATAAATTTATAAAATAATAAAATTAAATATTTAATTTTATAAGTATATAAGAAAATTAAATAGCCAATGATTTCTATATATGTAAAATAATTATATCTTTATTTTTTTCTTTATTTTAATTAAAAAATTTTATTTATTCTAAATTTACAAATATACTTTTAAAAAAAATATTTTTTAATATTAAAAAGTAAGAATATCAATTTAAAAAAGATATTTTTTGTATCTTATGATATTTCAAGAAAAATAAAATATATGTTCTTATAATTTATAAAAAAATAGTATTGAAATCAATTTAATTTAATTTATTGTATTTTTTTTTTTTTCTATTAAATTTTTAATTTTCATTTGAAACAAAAATAAAGCTTTAATTTACCTTAAATTATATAAATACTTAATAAACAATTATTAAAAAATAAATAGATAGTACTCATTATACTCATAAATAGAATTGAAATCATATCATTCTCATCATAAAATTCTCATTTTTTACACAATTTAATTTAAAAAAAAAAATAATACTCACATAGAATTAAATTTATTAATCTATGGATAAAATAAGAACTAATATTAACATAATACATTAACATCTTTTTAGTAAATATCAACTTACTTTAGATTTGGGCCAGTGAAAATAACTATACGAAATTGAAAATGTTGATAACATTTTTTTTAATTATTTTGAGCTGAAAATATTTACTAATATTTATTTAATTACTCTAAAGAATTACATTAAAAAAATTCTTTAGTCAAACATATCACTGTTTACACTACAAATGAAAGTAAATAAATTGATTTTTATTGTACTTACACTAGTTAGCGAGTAAAACATAAATAAATATCTTTAACGAACCTAAGATCAAGGCCACTCATTGACTTCTCATATTTTTGAACCCCAATAACTCGTCACTCGTTATGATTGTGTTTCAAATATAAAAGTGATCTTTCATAATTATAAGTGGTGTCGGGAGAATCAATTCAACTTGGTTGATTTTGACATTTTTCAATATAACTCAAAAATTTCCCAGTGTCGGCTAAGTCAATTGAATCAAGTGGTTTCAATTTTGTTTTTTTGACAACAAAAATGTAATTTAAACGAAAAATTTTGTTTAGTGTTTACACGGTTTATTTTGTGATGTATTATATGTATTACTAATAATTTTTGCAATGAGTTTTTTGTAGTTGGACGAATATTATGAAGTTGTAAATGAGCTTCGGCGTGAAGTAAGAACATATACGTGTAATATGAGAAAGCGTTTAAGAAACCTTTTTCCCTGAAAATAATAAATAAAAATTTTCATATTTATATAAATTATTTAAATCTTTTATTAACCTTTCTAAATTATGACTCATTTTAATTTTCTTTAAATTTTTAAACCCAACTAGCAACAAACAAAGCCAATAACAGAATAATGCAATAATAAATGATGCAATAATGTAAAGTCAAACACAAAAATGAAATTGAATTTCAAAGTTGACTCAGACGACTTAGAACAACACAAATTGCTTTCCCCGACACCTATAGTTGATTCAAATCGACTAAAGTTGAAAGTCAAAAAAAAATTGATTCTCGCGACACCACCTTATATTGTTTTTTAGCACATAATTGGTTTGTGGCCTGCCATGTATTTTCATAAAATTGAACGAACCCTAGTACCATTAGTCCCAACTTTTTTGGATCTTCATTCAGGTTTTAAGCTTCCTTTATCACCTTGTTAAAAACCTTAAGATTAACCTTAAAGATACCGTCAAAAACTTATATGCAATTAATTACATATGTATTATGTAAATAAATGATTTACAAGACAGTCTGCTGATTAAAACATCCAATTAAAAAATAGAAAATTTTAAAATCACAAAACTTTGCTAGAATTTAATACTCATATACTTTTTAAACATTTTTAAAATTAAAAATTTTCAAAAATGAAGTAATAAAATATGTACTTAAAATACTCATGTTTTTTAATATCCATAAGATTCGTTTTATTTTGAAGGCCTAAAAAGTAGAAGACGTTACTTAAAAAATGAAATTAAATAAATTATTAAAAAATTTTACATAAAGTACCGTTTACAGTACTTAAGTACTTAAAGTACTTAATTTCTACAATACAAGTAAAATTTAAAGTAAGAAATAAGAATGAAAGTACTAATAAAATTTTAGTACACAAGAAATGTCACAACTCACAGTATTATTATTTGTTTTTTTTTAGAACAGAACTATTGTAACCTATTGTCACCGTTATATTGTATTATAAAGTGACAGTTCACAATTTAAAATTTCAAGTTCCTATTTTATTTTATTTTTAATTATTATAATTATTATTCTTTTTTTTTATCTTAAATCTGAAAAAAAAAAATTTTTAATTAAATTTTTTAACATATATACACACATATTTAATTTTCTTAATTTTTTTTTTTTAATATTTAATAAAAACAAAATCAAATCAAGTCATATAATTAAATGTTAAAATAATGTAAATTAAAATAAAAATTAAATATTTTAAGAGTAGCAATAAATAATTTAAAAAAAAAAAATATATGTAAATTGTAAATTAATTATTAACTAAATAATATGTAAATATATATATATATTAAATGAAAAATGAAACAAAATTACATTAAAATCTATTTTTATATAACATTTTTTTTATTATTATTATTATTTTGTCCATTAATTAAACAATTTTTCAAATGTCGAGTAGGAGGTGTAAATGTGTACAATATATACATTTATACCGAAGACAAACAAAGAGACAATTTAAATTGCCATTAAAATAATTATTTCCAAAAAAAATAACCCCATGACTCTTTAAAACATTTTTCCGAAAATCTTTTAAATTGTAATATTGTTCAATTGTCTTCTCTGTCTCTATTTTTATACTCCTGTTCTTCCCTGCACCCCTATACTCTTTTTTAATTGTGTAGTTGAAACATTTTATATTTAAAATGTTATTGAATTTATAATTATATTTTGGGGGTCATTAGATTTGGATTTAAAGTAAAATAGACCTGAAAAATTAAATCATTAAACTGGCGACTGGCGAGTAAAGTGGCGACTTTTCAATCGAAAAGTCTCGGGTTGAAACCCTGGTCGGATCATATCTTAAAAAAAAAAATAGTGTATATTAAAATAATTTAATAAGAATTTGAAATGTCACATAGGCAAAGGATTATTATTATCAGGCAATATTTACTATTGTGTTGTACTACAAATAAATAAATAAATAAAAAAATTAAATTAAGGAAATCTACGTCTTCTGAATCTGGAAAATATATATATTAAGTTCGATTCCTTTTTAATTCGATTATTGAATAAATTCAAACTAAAACATTTAGGTGTCGGAATGCTATAGTCATAAACTAGAAAGGAAGCTTCGAATAGACTAATATACATCTGATAATTTGCATTAAAGATCAGGCCCCACTTAAAACCCACATCTAAATTTTGACGTTAATTCAAATACATTTAAACCTTTTTAAATGTAATTATCATGATATATAACTAGTTCTAACTAAATGATATCTTCATAGAGATCGCACCTGCAGCAGCTGGGAAAAATTAAAGTATTATCTTACACTCCTGCTTTCGAAAAGTGCGCGTTTCGCGACATTATCGCAACATAAGCATTTAACGATTTTTAATACCTATTATGAAAGTAATATTAGGTAGGGGTGGGAAAAAATTTGTCAATTTAAATTTCGGAAAGTTTCAGTTTTTCTATCAAATTAATTATGAAAGTCGCAAAACGATCTCAATTGATCTATTAATATCAAATTTTGAAATTCCATAGCAACATTAGCATTTAATGACTTTTGGTACCTTTTAAGAAAATAGTATTAGGGAGGGGTGGGGAAAAACATCACAATTCAAATTTCGTAAGCCTTCAGTTTTTCTGTCAGAAACTCGCAAAATGGTCACAAATAATCTAGTAATATCGAATTTTAACAATTCGAAGAATCAATTTTTCTTATTTCCCAACTCAATATTTACAATATCTTACATAGTAACATTATACAATTTATCTAATTATATATATATATATTAATGTTTTGTTTAAATTAAAAAAAAAATTTATTAGCAGTGTCCTATATATTTAGACGCAATACTTATAAAATTTTACATACGTATTTCATTATTTTTATTTTCTTTTTCTTTGAAACGACATTAAAATTAAAAAAAAAAAAAAACAAGATGCCCACAGGTTTATTCTTTTACGAAATAAATTTTTTTTTGGAAAATTTTGTATTAGTCGATACTTTTTTGAAATAAATATTTATTCAAATCACAAAAAAAGTTTAATTTATTGCTTTTTTTTCGATTTTTGTTTATAAATTAAAACCAAATGACTTTTGTGACTTTAATGTTTTTTTTTTCTCTTTTACGAAAAACAACTTAAAAAAAATTACACAAAATTTTTGAAAGGGGTGAAATATTCGATTGGAAAAAATTTTATTTTCGATTTCAAAAACAAAATTTTCAAAATAAAAATTGGTTTTTATAATTTTCTTTACATGATTTTTTTTTTTTATTTTTCAATTGTTTAGAATTTCAAAACATGTCCAGTATAAAAGATTAATGAAATGGACCAAGGAGAAGAAGAAAAGACATGATATATAACTTTATTACGTTGCATTTTCAATTTTTTTTATTTCTTTTAATATTAAAAATATTGTTGCAGAAATTTGAAAATTGTAACATTTTTTTTTTTTTTTAATTTAAAATGACCATATTTTGTCAATTTTTTTTTTTTTTTGAAATATGAAATAACAATTCTAACATCTATAGGATATACTTGAATGTCTTAATATTGGGAAATGAACTTAATATACTGAATGAAGATTAGGTGACATTTACCGTTATTTTTTTTCAATCATGAATTTATCAAGAATATAATATTATGTTGTCCATTTGCTAATATCATACTGTCAATCTTAACTCCTTATTAAGAATCTCTAGCCTGAAAATTTCGATTTTTCTATCGATTTTAACAAAACCCTTGCTTTGTTTTCAGTTAAATTTTTTTTAATTGACTTATTTGGATTTGAACTTTTATACCCTATTCACACTACGGGCCTATAACATGTAATAGCGATCGTATAACATGTTATAAAAATTTTGGATTCACACTACGAAAATTTGACGTTTAAATAAAAAGGTTTTACTTGAAGTTTTGGTTTATTTATAAAAAAAATCTTATTTACAAATCCTAATAGATTCTAAAAAGAAAAAAAAAATTGATTATTTATTTTTTAATTAATATTATAGAATGACAAGTCCTTGAAGGGATATGAAGATCCAAAAAAACTTTAATAAATCGAAAAAAAATCTATTATACAAAACAATTTAAGTACACAACCTTGGAAAATAACATGTTATACTGAGTAACTAGTTATTATCATAATATACTTGACAGTTTTTTTTTTATAGAATATTTCTAGTTATAGGGCATTATATCCACTATATAACAAGTGAATGCTGATAACATGTTATAGACCCGTAGGGAATTAATAGGGTATTAAAGTTCTTTTAAAAATACGAATTTAAAGAGTTATTGTTAAATAAAAAGCAATTATCTTAAATTGACATATATGTCAATTAATATTAACTTGAGTTCAATAAAATCGATTGTGAATGATTCACAATATGTTTAATATTTCACGTCATCATAATTTGGATGATATTAAAGTTAATTAATTCAACAAGGTGTAAGATAGTGAATGCTGTTTTCTTGGAGAAGTATTGATTATTATAATAATAATATAACTATTGATTATTAGAATGGGGATACATTAACAGAGCAAAGGTATCTCGAGAAATTTAACTTCAATTTTCAATAATTCATCAATATAATTTCAATGTTACGCTGTTAAGTGTTAATCTAAATTTGAAAGCTTCTGTTAGGTATTCAAAATGCCAGATCTGAACCATGGCCATTAAATGGACATAATTTGTACAAAATGAATTCGTAAAATTTCAACAAACTTTTTTTTGGGACCGATTTTTTTAGACATTTCCAGAAATCATAACTAAATTTAAACACCACCATATTTTCAATATGATTTCAAAACTGAAAAACAAATTATGAATACAATTCAAATTTAAATTTAACTTTATGGATTCTTTACCATAAAATAATAAAATATAAAATATTTTAATAATTTTTAAGAAGTAATGGTTATCCATTTCATTTTTACTTGAATTGAAATTCATATTCTTATTATTTACTGTTACATTTTATATAGAATATAAGAATTTTATATATAGTTTTCCCTAATGTATTTCTGAATCCATAAATGAAATTATAATAAATGCAATATTATAAATATTTCTGATAAATTGCAAGTAATAATAGTTTTTTTTTTTTTTTTATAAAGGGCCAGTTAGTGTAGTTATACTAACTTACCCAATCATCTTAACCAAAATTATATGGTCATTGGATATTTTTGCAAATTTTTTTCTATAAAATAACGATAGGTCATATCAATAGATAGATATTTAGGAAATATATAAATTATATAAAGTTATTGTATATATATATTAAAAGATTCAGTATGGGTGAATGTTTTGTAAAATTGTAAAGTTTATATGAGTATTATTTGTGTGAAATGTACGTGAACGTATGCCATTTCCCTTAATGGTCATAAATTATATGTGAAATAGTAGAATAGAATAATACAAAAGTTACCTATATATGATTTTAGTTTTTATTTTTCTTGCATTTTGTTTAACTTAAATTATGTAATAAAAATAAAAAAAAAATTGTTATATGATTTTTGGTTTAAATTAAATTACAATTTTTAATAAAATAGTTGAAAATTTAATTTAAAATATTATTTTTTTTGGAAATGATGTTTCGAATAATAATATGATTTTAGAAAATTTTTATTTTATTTATTTATAAACAGTCCCCTACCTTATACAAAGTGATAAGGGAGTGAAGCAGCTTCACTGAAGCTGTCTTTTCTTTTCAGGCATGGCAGATTATACAATACTACCTATAGTTATTAATTTTATAAGTAATATTATTTATTTTGTTTATATCATATATTTTATATTTTACTATATATATTTGGTTACCATGGGGATTTGTACAGAAATATTATTTTCCAATACTTTTTTTTCAATTAACAATTCATTACCCGTACTGTAATTTAGCAGAGGTGCGGGGTTCGATTACCCCGGACCTCTTCGATTAGTAAACCAAATGCTTACACACTAAAACACAGAGGCCACTAAATTCTAAAGAAAATTAAATTATAGAAGAAATTAAATAGAGCATATATAAAAATATTTAAACTTTTCTAGATTTAATTAAAAAATAATTAAAGATTTAAAACCGGTTAATATACCAACTAATACAACAGATTTTTCCTTCAATTTGTCTATTTTCTGACCTTAAAAACTTTTAATATCGAAATTTAAATGACACTGAAACTTACCTCATACATAATAAAGGTATTCCATTTTTTTTTTATGAGATATCCAGAAAATGGTCTTACTTAGACCTACTATGTCCTAATTCGTTAAAAGTATGACAAAGTGGTAAATAAAGTGAATACGGATTAAGCGTTCTTTTTTTGTCAGTCATTTAATAGGGGAAAAGAGTTAAAAGATTAATTTAAAGGTTTATTTTGATTATTAAAGTGGTTATAATGTTATAATGTAGGATACTCTATCTAGGTCCTGTAAGCTAGCTAGGGCACAAGAAATTTTTTATTTGAATTTTTTTTTTTTGAATTCATTAAATAATCGTATAGCTTGATTCAAGTGAAAACTGATTTTCTATACAGAGTTTTAATTAGTATTTTAATTAATGGTTTTCCAATAGACTCAAATATAAGTATATAATTTCTTTGCTCTACAGTATTGGCTTTACAGCTCGTCTTTTACTTTTCCTCCAATACAATATATTTGGGATTGATATCATTTTTGATTTTATCTGGGGTCTTGCTCGACTTGCATTAATTAAGTATTTGGAGTGTATTGTGTCTTACATTCACTAGGAAATTACGGTTCTAAAGAAAGTTAATTTCATGATTCCACTATAAAGCTTGATACAAAAAGTGAATAATTTGAATGTGTTAAAGTCTCACTCTACTCAAAGAAATTTCTTTCAGTTACAATTAATGATTGTCAATGCTTTCCACTGTCGCTGCCAATGCTTTTCCACTGTCTCTCGTATATGAAAAAATTTTATGCAACTAGGTCTCTTATATATACACCCCTATTCTAAATTCCCTCAAAATTGAAAATAATAATCATCATTTTTACTGAAAAAACTGAATTCAAACGTCAAAATTGCCAATGAAGGAATTGAGAATAGGGGTGATAGACTCAATTTTCCTTATGTTCCGTTTTTAAATAATTTAATTTTTCTCGAAGTTGTCTAATCCTACTACGATCTACCAAAAACTTGTTCTTCTTCTCAAAAC